>RJWJ010030124.1:0-20134 GCA_004363605.1 Indri indri | reverse complement strand
ACTC
Source organism: Indri indri (assembly GCA_004363605.1). NCBI lineage: Eukaryota > Metazoa > Chordata > Mammalia > Primates > Indriidae > Indri > Indri indri. The sequence goes on along the minus strand of RJWJ010030124.1, from coordinate 20,130 downwards.
TCCTTTCTGGAAGCTTGCCTACTTGTCAAAGGCAATGCAGGTCACATACTCACACACATTGTAAACACATATAACTGTGTGTAGAACAAACTGCTGAAAATTGAGAGAAACCTAAAATTATAATACTTACATGTATGGAAATGAATGGTAGATATCCAACTTAAGCAACCACCAGTAAAAGCAAAATCAGAATAAATGATTTCAGTTTTAAAGAATGTGTGGCTTATTAACCCTCCCTCGGCCCAGGACATATACAGAAAGATCCCGGGCTATAGCAGGGCAGTCTGTAGAGATTTCTTTATGTGCCTTTTTCAAACAGTCTAAACTGAACGAAAGAGATAAGCTAAATGTGACTCAGACTATCTCTGACAGAAGCAAGGAAGAAGAGAGGGGTTGGAAAAGGTACACACAGGAGAGACGCTACAATGGGGAAAAAGCAAAGCGGTAGGTAGGAAATGCCATGCTCAGGGGAGAGAAAAAAAGAGAAGATGTTAAGAAAATACCGTAGGCTGCAGGGTAGAAAGTATAGCATATAAATATTAAGAATTAAGACTTTAAACTTTAAAAGATATTTTAAAAGGGAGACAATCTAAACACACATGCACCTAGATGAAATCCTAAATCCCATGGAATTACATGAACAATTAAGTCAAAATTAAGACAAGGAGATTCAGCAGATTCAAAGAGAAGAATTGAAGCTTTGTAGAATCATGAGTTGAAAAAGAAGATCAGCCTCATATCTATTCTTTTTTCTTACTTAAATGAAATTGAGGGGGTGACTTGTGAGAAGTGCATTATTTTATGTAGCTCTTCTGATAATGAAGCTCAGATGACTTGAAATAAATTAATTGTAAGGAGTAAGAAGGTGGGTGGTTGATAGTTTTCAATTATCTTGCCCTGAGCTGAAGAGGGTGCTCAACAATGGGCTGTCAGTCAGGGTCCAGACAGGAAGTAGATGGATCACACAAACAGAGGAAAGGGAGGAAAGTTGAGTAAAGAGCTATTTACGAAGGCATGAGAGGATTAAGGTAAGGACACAGAGAAGAGAAAAGCACTCTGGGGCTGCCCATAGCAGGGAGAGGATCCCACATCTGAGCATCAGTGGCAAGGTGAGAGCATAGTTACCCGAATCTGACAAAAAGAGCCATGACCTCCATCAAAGAAAATAACAACTCTCAAATGTAGCCGCACAGATGGGAGGAAGAGGACTCATGACCTGAAGTCGCTTTCGCTGTCTTCCTTCCCTCTAATGTCCTGCCTGTTTTTCCCATTGGACAAATCAACCAAGGCCAAAGTACAAGGGGGCCATGGGTATAAGTCCAGAAATGCCACATCCCCAGGGCAAAGAGCAGGGTACAGGAGGTTGAGAGCTACATTGAAAATAGCCAGCCTAGTGGGCGAACTTTTGCAGAAATATGTTGAAGATCAAAGCTTTCATCCTGGAATTGGTTTCATCATTTATGGAGTTAGTCAAACTGTTTAAGAGCAAATTAGACAACTGAGGATGCTTCATTAACTCTGTTCTCTGAGACTCTGTATGTGGTAGTACAGCTTCTTTGATCCCATTGGTCACAGTTGGCCAATAAGAAGGACAGTGACACGGGCCCTACTTCTGTATCTGTCATGGAGCACTCAGCTTTACTGGTCCTCATGTCCCCAGGTGAAACCTTCAGCATTAATTAAATTTTGGCAATTTTCCCTACAGAAAGTTGGAGAGAGAGAATGTGGATGAATAGATATAAATATATTGCTGTTGTACTCTCAGTAAAAAGTAAACTTGAAGCTTAAGTCTTGATAAAGGTGACATTGTAGAATCAACTCTCTGAGAATAACTTTAAAATTGCAACACGGGACTGGAAAATGTTGAGGATTTCCCCAAATTGCATTAAGTAATTACTAAATTGGTATGTGTATTTATGACTGCAAACCTAGAAGGTGGAATTTGCAGATTTATTTCTATCTCTTAATCAAATTTGCTTGATCTTCCCTGATCTTGTAGCAGTGTTTGATTCCTCCTTCTTGGTGTCTTCTTTTTTCTTGGTTCTGTAACATTATGCTTTCCGGTGTGAAATTACACTTTCTGCTGGCTTCTCTCTCATCACCTATAGCCCATACATAGGACCCATCTTCATCACCAAGTACTCCTGGTAAAGGTCATTGTAATCACAGACCTCACAAACAGGGTTCCCACATACAGTTGTACAGGTTGTGAACTAATTGTACGTGGTAAGCTTTCCATCTTTCCACATTCTACAAGGAGGCTCGGCTGACACCAAGTCCTCATATTTCTGTGCTTCCAGTAAGAATTATCCCCCTCCCTGCAGTTGTCAATTTGTAGTTCACTTCTGGAGAAGACAACAGCCTAACACCACCACGTGATTTGGCTAAAATTCGTATTTGACTAAATATTATATCACTCGATTCTTTTACTTTTCTATGCCTGTATCTGGTGGCAAAAACAATTCATCCCTTCAAATCTTGTTGTTCACTTAGGAATGTCACAGACAGAAAATCTTAGATGTATGTTCTGGGGTGCTAAACTTGCAGGCTCAAAATTAACAAATAACAGACAGAGATGTAATCAGATGGCTGACTCAAGGTACTCAGAACTCTCCTCCTCCATCCACAAAGAAGAACCAAAACAACAAATATTAATAGCTAACCACACATGGAGTCGGCTGTCTAAGGGAGAACATTGGAATTAAGCTAAAGTGGCAAAAACCCTCAGAGGCGTGGAAACTCAGGATGGCTGCACAGAGAGGGAAATGAAGCACCCAGCTGGGATCAGCTCAGAACCAAGAGGGGGCTCCCCATCATGGAGGGAAAGGTGAATGGTAAATCCACAGTGTCCCACATTCCCACCACAGACTCCTAAAATCCCAGGTACAGGAGAACCCACAGGCCTCATAGAACATTTCATTCAACAGCTGCAGAACAAATACTCTTCTCAACAGCACATGGACACTACTTCAGGAAAGACAATATGTTAGGCCACAAAACCAGTTTCAACAAATATTTAAAAATCCAAATTAGATCAGGTAATTTTTCAGACCATGGTAAAATAAAACTAGAAATCAATAACAAGAGAAACTTTGGAAATTGTACAAATAAATGAAAATTAAATAATATGTTCCCGAATGACCAATGAGTCAAATAAGAAATTGAGAAGGAAATAAAAAAATTTCTTGAAGGAAATGAAAGTGGAAACTCAGCATGCCAAAACCTGTGAGATACAAAAGAGCAGTGCAAAAAAGGAAGTTTATAGCAACAAATGCCTACCTCAAAAAAATAGAAAGTTCTCAACTAAACAACCTAATGGTGCACCTTGAGGAACTGGGAAAGTAAAAACAAACCAAACTCAAAATTAGTGTAAGAAAAGAAATAATAAAATCAGAGCAAAAATTGAAATAAAACTTAAAAATACAAAAGATTGACAAAATGAAAAGTTGGTTTTTTGAAAAGATAAACAAAATTGGCAAACCATTAGCTAGACTAAGAAATAAAGAAGATGCAAATAAATAAAATTAGGAACAAAAAAGGAGACATTACAACTGATAACACAGAAATATAAAAGATCACTAGAGACTGTTACAACTGTATGCTAACATATTGGAAAACCTAGAAGAAATAAATTTCTGAACATATATAATCTACCAAGATTGAATCAGGAAGATATAGAAAACTTGAACAGATCAATCACAAGTAACGAAATTTAAATTAAATCGGTTATAAAAAGTCTCCCAACAAACAAAAGCACAGTCTCAGATGGCTTCACTGCTGAGTTCTACCAATCTTTTAGCAAGAAATTAACATCAATTCTTCTCAAAAAGAACAAAGCTGCAGACATCACATTACCTGACTTCAAAATATACTACAAAGATAGAGTAACCAAAACAGGATGGCAATAATGTGAAAACAGATACTTAGACCAACGAAATAGAATAGAGAACCCAGAAATAAATTCGTATATTTACAGCCAACTAATTTTTGACAAAGGTGCCAAGAACATACATTGGAGAAAGGACACCCCTTCCAGTAAATGGTGCTGGGAAAACTAGGTATTCATATGCAAGAAAATGAAACTGTACTATCTCTTACCACACAAAAAATCAACTCAAATGGATTAAAGACTTAATTGTAAGACTTAAAACTGTGAAACTAGAAAAAATAGGGGAAATGCATGAGGACATTGGTCTAAGCAACAATTTTATGGCTAAGACCTCAAAAAGCACAGGTTAAAAAGCAAAAAGAGACAAATGGAATTATATCAAAATAAAGCTTATGAAAGCAAAGGAAACAATCTCCAGAGTAAAGAGACAACCTACAGAATGGGAGGAAATATTTGCAAACTATTCATCTAACAAGGGATTAATATCCAGAGTATACAAGATACTCAAACAAGTCAATAGCAAAGAACAAATAATCTTATTTAAAAATAAGTGAAAGATGTAAATAGACATTTCTCAAAAGAAGACATACAAATGGTCAACAAGTTTATGGAAAAATGTTCAACATCACTAATCATCAGAGGAAATGCAAATCCAAGCTAAAGTGAGTTATCATCTCACGCCAATTAGAATGGCTATTACCAAAAAGACAAAAAATAATAAATGCTGGCAAGGATGCAGAAAAAAGGGAACTCTTATAGCTGTTGGTGGAAATGTAAATTAGCAAAGCTGTTATGGAAAACAATGTGGAGGTGCCTCAAAAAACTAAAAATAAGAACCATATTATCCACAAACCCGCTACTGGGTATTTATCCAAAGGAAAGGAAATCAGTATATCAAAGAGATATCTGCACCCCTATGTTCATTGCAGCACTACTCATAATAGCCAAGATATGGAATCGACCTCTGTGTCCACCAACAGATAAATGGGTGAAGAAAATGTGGTATATAGACACAGTGAAATACTCTCCTACCATAGAAAAGAATGAAATCCTGTCATTCCCAGCAATGTGGATGAGGAGGGAGGACATTACATTAAGTGAAATAAGTTAGGATAATACCTGACTATTTCTGCATGTTCCCACTCATATGTGGGAGCTAAAAGAGTTGAGTTCATAGAAATAGAGAGTAGAATTGTGGTTATTAGAGGCTGGGAAAGGGAGAAGGAAGGGCAGATAGGGAGAGTCTGGGTAGCAGACACAATATTCAGCTATTAATAGGCCGGAGGACCATATAGCACTGTAATGTCACTACAGTTAACAATAAGTTATGATATATTTTGAAATAACTAGAATAAAGGACTTTGAACGTTTCTACCTCAAAGAAATGATAAACGTTTGAGGCGTTAGATATGGTAACTACTCTGATTTGATCATTACACATTGTATACATGTATCACTCTGTCGCCCATAAATATGCACAATTATTGTGTTAATTAAAAATAATTTTCAAAAAGAAAAAGGGGAAAGAGAAACTTTAAATTCACCAAGAAATCTATCAAACATATAATCCATTTATATTTGGATGCATCTTTCCAGACATTTTCATGCAAATATGAGGCTATACATATGACACATAAAGATCACATATGCATTTCAAGAATAAGATTAATAACGTACTTACTATAAAAGTATTTTATATTTACTACATAGCTCTCATTTAGTAAATATATGTAGTACAAATGCAGATTTATATTTTTGTAAATGTTTATGAAAGAAGAATGTTAAATATTATATAAAATCATAATTTATGTTTTTAATTCATTTTATATAGTGGCTACATTTTAAAACAATAAGTATTTTTTTGTAACATGGTTATCAGTGCTTACTGAATGGAACACATTTACACATAATCATGCACCATTTCCTCTTTTTCTGAAATTTAAGATTTCAGTTTTCTTCTTCCTTCTTGTGCTTATTATAATACATTCACTAGAAGTTTATTATTATGAGTTATAATTTTAAAATCCTTATAATACCTATCTCATTATCTCTTTAGGGTTAATTAAAAAAATTATGGGTCAAGAAATATACACATATTAAGGCATGAAAATGAGCATTTTTTAATTTCAAGCTTTCCCCATGTTTTAAACATCATTTTAATCACTATTTTGATGGCTACATAATATCTATAAAATTTATCTATCACTATTTATGGAAAAATTTTTAATTATTGAATATCTGGATCCTTTTAGATTTTTAAACCTTCACAATTTTTGATAAACATAATATCATTTTGGAAATAAACAAACAAACAAAAACAAATAGCCAAAGAAACTTATACTTAACAGTTACGGGATAAAATAGGCTGGGCACAGTGGCCCATGCCTGTAATCCCAGTGGTTTGGGAGGCTGATGTGGAAGGATGGCTCAAGGCCAGCAGTTCAAGACCAGCCTGGGCAACATAGGGAGACCCCTTCTGTTAAACAAAAAAAAAAGTATTAAAGGATAAAGAGAGGCACAAATCGTAAGTGTAAAGGAGATCACAGAAAGGACTAACTCCATTGGCTTCGTGGCGCTGAGTCAGGCCTCACAGAGAAGATATAGCTTGTGTTGAGTAAGAAAAATTACATAGCATTTGACTACATTAAAAAGAAGTGACAACAGCAATTCCAATGAATAGATACTGAATCTATGTTTTTGTGTGAAAAAGAAAATGAAAATACATTGGTTCTGGTCATCATCACGACCTGATGGTAATGAATGAGTTAGAAAAATTCTTCAAGTCCCTGAAGAACTCCATACATATCAACCCCTCATTTTATCTATTGCAGAACCTAGCGCAGTGCCTGACACGTAGCAGATCTTCAGTAAAGGTCTACTGACTTAATTCTTCTCTGTTTCTCCTCTATGACACTTATGTAAGTCATATATTGTTTTGTCACTAAACTAATTACTTAGTGGCTACATACTGATGAGTGTAAGAGCTGAGAAAATAAACATTAATTAAAAAAAAAAAACAAGAATTACTTGATTAGGTTAGGATTTTTTTAAAATAGAAATTTATATTAAATTCTAAGCTCTGATTTGAATAAATGGTATATATATATTTTTTAGCTGCTGCAGACTTTCTATCCAGACCTCCAGTCTCCTGAATGCTATTTTTCAAGGCCGATCATTGCACAGATATTTCTAAGCAACTATTATAGGATCTGCACTGTGGGCAAAGGGAAGGAATGGCTGTCGGGGGTGGGAGTGGCTGGGATGTGGAGTTGAACACATAAGAAGATGGGAGGGGTCTCTGTGTTTGGGCTTTATAGCCCCTTAGGGGAGAGGGCTAAGTCACACTGTGCACACGCAGAAAGATTCCAGACACTGAATCCACTAGTGCTAAGCGGGATGAGGCGAGCTATCTGTCCTAAAGGAATTTAGATAACAAAGAAGTAAATAGCAGTCAGAGAAACTGGGGAAGGTTTTGTGGAGAAATTGTGACCTAATTTTGGTAGGGGGATTATGAAGGATTTGGATAATTAGAAAGCACGTTGAAGACTTCTCAGCTTGGAGGCAAAACACACTCGAAGGCGGAGGGCTGGAGTGAGACTAGCGTGTGAAGGACAGAGAGGCAGCTTGCTGCATGGAGTGGAGGCCATGACAGAGCAGGAATCCCACGGTGACTCTGGAGTTGAATAATTTTCCTAATGAACTCATGCCACTTAATTTGTCCAGCCAAATGATGGTAGAATTCTACTGGGAAATACATCTTTGTCTTCATTTCCTTATGTGTCCATTGAATGAAAGAATAAATAAATGGTTGTTGTCTTCTTCAAGTTAGTCATCAAAGGAGGCTAAATGTGTGTGTGTGTGTGTGTGTGTGTGTGTGTGTGTGTTTATTCTAAATATGCTACTATCGCTCGAAACATTCTGAAACCATTTTCTCTGTGATCATATTCTTTTAAATATTCTCAACAATGGTGCTGTGCCTTTCAGCTTTTGCGGACGGACTTTGACATTGGCAGAAAGTCCAAGTCATTCATAGTTGAATGTAATAAAGAGCAGATATGCTGGATAATGTATGCTTGAATCATCAAAAGCAACGGTAACAAAATGAGGTGAGTCTTCTTATGTGGTTTAGAAGTCACTTAGAAATGTAATATTAACTATACTACTCCGGGAAGGACCGAAGAATATGAGGAATTTTTCAGTCTCATTTATCAAATCCTTACCATACTAGTGGCCATTAAATATCAACAGCTTCTTACATATAGCAGTGCCCTTGTTTAGACAGCTTTGTATTTGAATTCACTTAATCGAAACAACAAATACAAAATCTGGACCAGAAAATTAAGTTTCTGTGTTCTAATTAGAAGATATGATGTGGGGAAATTTAATTAAGTTTCTATATTTCGATTTGCGCAACAAATCTGCAAACCAAATAGTTCTGTTCCTCACCTACATATTAGATTTTTTCAGCTGAAAGTCCAAATATAAAGTTTTCCATCCTCTACTTACAGTTTGTACTATTTTAAGGTTTGTGGTAATTCATTCTTGTGTGGTCAAATGCTATTCTCATTGGAAGGTGTCTATGTTTTTAATTTCACCTTCTTTCCTGGACTGGGCACTAGGGTATAAAAAATAGTGGAAACTTTGTTAAAGATATTTTTTAATTTAAATTCCAATTATTTAAGAAATATGCATTTTATGTTAACATGTGTTTGATACAGTTAGCGGTTACATAAATCTATTATTTTCTGGGTTTTAATGTATATTTGAAATATTTGACAATTATAAATAAAATTATTGAATATATTTCAATAAAAAATACATTTGACATCCTTAAGTAAAGAAGGATGGACAACTTCTGCAAAAAGAAAAGAAAAAGGAAAGAGAAAGAAAGAAAGAAAGCAAAGAAAGAAAGAAGAAAGAAAAGAAAAAGGCGAAAGAAAGAAAAAAGAAACTAAGGAATTTTTGCACTATGTGACTAATACTTAAAGAATCATTTGTAAAAAGATCTATCAATGGAATGAGATAAATGTACAAAGTATCTGATATGTTGATTCGCCTGGTCACAAAATTCTCAACCGTTTATTTGTTGGTGAAAATAAAATTTAGTCCACTTAAGAATAAGCAAAAGGGCTCTAACTCAAATTCCTGGACTCTTCCACTCCCCTGGAAGGACCCATCTATGTAAATTCATGCTGCTTAAAAAAATAATAAATAATATCCAAATTCACTAAAGAATACAAGCATGTTCTCTTAGATATTAAGAAGCTGCATTCAGATGGTTGTTGAACCTGTTTGGATCCTTTCACCAGGAAACTGATTTCCTTATTTACCTATGCCAGTATTTTTTCTAGTCATTTGTCATTTACATAACACTGAGCAACCAGTCTCGAGAATGTCCTAAACAACAAAAAAGCCTCTATAACAATTTTTGACATAGGGGACTTCATGGCAAAGTCCGTATATTCATCAGCGGCAGATTCATTGCACTTTCTGTTTAGCTAGCCATTTCCTAGTGGAACAGTGATGTTTTATTTGGCTAGCAATAGCTACTGGAACAGGAGAGCAGTTGTATTCATGAAGCCAACTATTGGAAAGAATTTCCTTGCTTATTTTTTTCCTCTGTGTGTGTGTGTTTGTGCTTGTACATGTGTGTGTTTTTATTCAAGATCTTGGGTGCAAAAACCTTATTTATTTGTGAGCAATTTGAAAACCTGTCTGTACATGGTTTATGATTCTTCTACAGTTACTTTTCTTAATTTTTTAAAAAAATTACCAGATCTATTTTAAACGATTTGGTTAACAGTTCTTACCGCATCAAATTTGTATCACTATTGCTATTTGTAACCTGAGACTATCTTCCACCGCTACATCCTTTAACAAAATAAAATGGATCATCGTTTTTTTAAAGACAAACATAGATGGTGTGGAAGGGAGAACTTAGTTAAAATAACAACACAATTGCTCTAATAAAGTTTTATTTATTAAAATACATCAAGTTACAGTCTTCGTCCTAACAGAGAATAGTCTGTTTTCACATTTTATATCTTTTTTAGGTCATCTCTCTAGTTATAATAATATAAAATACAAGTTTGCATTTTATTCATAGTGTGCCTTTAACAGATGAATCTTGCAAGCAAACATTAATTTCTGGCCTTTGAAATCACTTTCTCTTTCTTTGACTCACACTCTTGTCTCTTAAGTTATATTTAATTATCTCCATAGAGGAGAAAATGATTGTAATAAAAGGCAACAATTCTCTCCTTTGGTATTTGATTCATTTTTCTCCTCTCATTCAGAAAAGATGCAATATTTGGAGTAATATGGTATATGGAATGATCTCATAATTTTGCTCCCTTTTTAAGTGCATGTGGAGATTAACCTGCTTTGATTTATTTTGATGAGGGATGGTAAAGGTTTTTTTTTTGAGAACAGTAGTCTTCCAGAAATATCTTAAGAGCCTTTTGCTATGCTAGAAGGATAAATCATGTCAGGTGTTTCATGGGATTGAAAGATGATCTCCAATCCCCTTTTTACTCTTGTTTATCCTAATGTTTTTGAATAATCCTTAAGATAATCAAGAAGTTATTAACTCTGCTGTTAAATACAGAGCAGGAGAGTGACATTCAAATATAAAAGCTACTTGAAAAGAACCACAAGGCAGAAAGTGACCTTGTCTTGCATTTAATCCAAGTCACAGAGCATATAAACTTGGCCAGAATAGTTTAACCTCATTCTTAAGATCTCGAGGAAATAAAATTATTCAGTTTCCCGAGAAACCTACTCAAATGTGTCACACCTTCCCTCAGGGAGGCAAGATGTCCAAATTAAACTTTAATACTAAAATTGAATGTTTTTTAGTGACAACTCATTAACAATATTTTGACATCAATGTAACTAGCTGGAAACTGAGGCATGCGGGTCTTCAGTTTCTGAGTATGTGTCTCGCTGAGGCCAAAGTAACGCATTTCCAGTCCTGATATACTTTCATGAACAGGACACTAGTAGGGATATATACAGAAAGGTCCTTTACAAGCCATACAAGTGAATTACCAGCTTACCAAGGGTGTCATTCATATTAAAATCCCTTTATTACATTGAGAGGCAGTCATCATATTATCATGGCCAGCTATTTGCAGCTCTTGTGTTTTTCATAGAAAGCATATACTGAAAGCTATACATACCACTTAGTAATATAAAACTAAGTCTGATATTTTAAAAAAAAACTTTATTGTACATGTCAGATTAACTTGATATAGTTGCTAAATACAACTATTTTTCACAGGAAGTGACTAAGAAGCTTTCCTCAAGAAGTCATACTGATTCCTCAGAACCATTCAGGACTCATAATGGTCACTCTTAAAAATAATTATTAGGAGTATTCTTGATTATAATTAATGCCCTGTGGCAAACAAGTTATGAAAAGATGTTCAACATCATATGTCATTAGGGAATTGCAAATTAAAACAACAATGAGATACCACTACCCAACTATTAAGATGATTAAAATCTAAAACACTGACAATACCAAATTCTGGCAAGGATATGGAGCAACAGGAACTCTCATTTATTGCTAGTGAAAATGCGAAATAGTACAGCTGTTTTGAAAGACTCTCTGGCAGTTTGTTACAAAACTAAACATACTCTTACCATATGATCAGGTATTTTCCCAAATGAGGTGAAAAGTCCATACAAAAACCATCACATGGATGTTTATAGAAGCTTTATTCATAATTTCTAAAACTTGGAAAAAAACCAAGATGCCCTTCGGGAGGTGAATGAATAAATAAACTATGGTACATCCATACAGTGGAATATTGTTTGGTGCTAAAAAGCCATGGAATCGAGCCATGAAAAGACTGGTGGAAACTCAGGTGCATATTACTAAGTGAAAGAAGCCAGTCTGAAATGGCCACATACTGTATGATTCCAACTATCCGACATTCTTAAAAAGGCAAAACTATGGAGTCAGCAAAAAATCAGTGGTTGCAAGGGATTTAGGAGAAAGGCAAGAGGTGGAACATGGAATTTTTAAGGCAGTGAAACTATTCTATATGATACTATGATAGATATATGTCATTATACATTTGTTAAAACACAAAGAACCGTACAACATAAAAAGTAACCCCTATGTAATCTATGGACTTTAGACAATAATAATGCACCAGTATCGTCTTAACGATTGTAACAAATGTTCCATTCCAATGCAAGATGTTAATAATAAGGGAAATTGAAGATTGGGGGTGTGGAGTATATGGGAACTCTACTTTCTGCACAATTTTTCTGTAAACCTAGAACTGCTCTAAAAAAATTAAGTATATTTTAAAAATAAATAAAGTAAATATTGAGGAAAAAAACAAGTATGGTGCAATGATCACATCTCCGAACCAACAATATATAAGGCAAGGATTGCTTATTACTATCCTTTTAACAACGTGTCCACATTCATTTTATCTGGGTTTCAAGGCTTTGTGGATAAGGATTCTATTAAAGCCATTATCACATGCTACAAAATTTTCAAAAAAGAAAATGTCACCTGAGAAGAATGGCTTGGCATCTCCTTAAAGATTTCTGCAAAGATCAATCAACACGATATAGCATTTTCAAGTAACTAGGTATTCATCATGAATTGTGTACCCCATTGGCCAACAAAAATAATTCCGCTATGTTACTAAGGGTTAACATTTCAATAGTTAACAATCTTGCAATCTTGCAATCACTGCCTTGCAATCTAAGGTAGTGAAGAAATTACTAAATAAGTAATAGCATTAAGAATGTGTATATTGACCAGGTACAGTGGCTTGTGCCTATAATTCTAGCACTCTGGGAGGCTCAGGTGGGAGGATTGCTTGAGCTCAGGAGTTCAAGATCAGACTGAGCAAAAGCAGGACACTGTCTCTACTAAAAATAGAAAAAATTAGCAAGGCATCACAGTGCACACCTCTATTCCCAGCTACTCAGGAGGCTGAGGCAGAAGGATCACTTGAAGCCAGGAGATGAAGGTTATAGTGAGCTACGATGACACCACTGCACTCTAGTCAGAGTGACAGAGTGAGACTCTGTCTCCATAAAAAAAGAATGCATATGCTGACTTATTTTTAAAACATAAATCCTATCCTTTGAAAGAAATTTCTTGCACAAGTAAAGGAGGTTGGAAAATTACTTACAATTGGACAAACATGTTCCTCTCACCACAATCACTACATACAATATCTAGAGCTTAAATAGATTGGGGACCATTGATATGATATTGAACCATTAAGGTGTCTCTCCTTGCAGTGTGATGAAGAAAGCAAATTATTAGAAATTTAGCTGGTGGAGTCTGACATCAGCAAGATGGCTGAGTAGGAGATCCCAGCCTTCCTTCTTCCTACAAAGAGCAACAATTTGGCAGCTATCTATGAAGGAAAATAACTCTGGAAGAGCTCAAGAGTCCACTTTAGAAGGAAAAAAACAAAGAATAATCATGGGAAAGGGAAGGAAGAACGTTTCATTTTGCTTGCATCACTCCATTTCCTAGGCCAGCATTGTTCAGCACAGAGGTAAGTTTCCTTGACTTGCCAGTTCTCCTCATGCGGAAAAGGAGAGTAGGGAAAACAACCAGATTCCCCAGCCATTGGGAGCATTGCCTAACCAATGAGCTTCAGTTTCACCACCACTAACACCACCACCCGCGAACACCAGGGTGACTGGCATAGCTTAGACATCTGGAGACAGATGGGAACAAAGAAAAGGTACAGGGGCTGTCATATCAGCCATGTGGCTGGAATCACTGCAGTCCACAGGTGCCTGCTCTGTATAGGATGTCACAACAGCAGACTTCTGTGCTGAGGACCTCAATAGCCTCACAACCACTGTTTACCCCCAACGGCTTTCACAACTGTGTACTGTGCATTGTTCACTGTCCTGGGCCCCAGCAGCTTACTCCACTGAGGACTCGAGCAGATTTCATTGCTGATGAAACCAACAGCCAGTGCAAGTGTAGAGGACTCCCTGAAGCTTTTACCCCCAAGGGCCTGGAGGATTTTTCCTGACCCCCACCACTGAGCTTGCATGAGTGTGCACACCTCCAGCTCAGGATTTCAGTTGCCCTTGTGTATATAGTTGAATGGACCCCTGCCACCAGACCTCAGCTATTCTCTGTAGCCCTGTAGGTTCATACTTCCAGCCCCGACCACCATAGGTGCTCCTGCAGTCCATCTCAGCTATTGCCTCTGGCCATGGCCTTTGCCATCATGCACAGGCCCAAAGCTGGCCCCTGTCACCATACACAGGCCTATAACCAGCCCAGAGATGAGCATGTGAACATCACTGGCTCTGTCCCCACTTCTGCCTGCCCTGGCCTTTTGCTGCTAGACCCTGAAACACTGTTGAGGGTCCCAACAGTCTTTGCAGCCACACAGACCTCCCCCAGCTCTTGCCACCAAGGACCAAACAGTTGCTGACATTGGGGACCCCAGCTGCCTGAGTCAATGAAACACTGTCTTATATCCCCCCCATCCCCTGGATCTGGAGCTGCAGGTAAAGGTCTTTCTTTACCAAATCCATAAGGTCAGGAAGAAGTGATTGCTTCTTCAAATGCAGATACCTTCATAAGGCTCTAAGGATCACAAAAAATCAGGAAAACATGACACCACCAATAGAACATAATAAACTTGTAGTAACTAATCCCAAAGAGCTGGAGATCCTAATATTATCAGACAAAGAATTCAAAATAATTGTTCTAATAAAGTTCAGTGAACTATAAGACAACATAGTTAAATGATTAAACAATATCAGGAAAACAATATAAGAACAAAATAAGAAGTTCAACAGAGATTCAAAACTTGAAAAAAAAAACAGAAATTTTAAAACTGGAGAATACAATGAATAAACAAACAAACAAACAAAAGCAATAGAGAGCGTCCACCACAGAATAAATCAAGCAGAAGAAAGAATAGGAAACTCAAAGACAGAGTATTTTAAATCATACAGTTAAAGGAGAAACAAAAGAAATAACAAAAAGGAATGAAGAAAGCCTACAAGATCTATGTGAAATAATCAAGAAAGCTAAGTTTATACACCAGATTTTCAGAAGGAGAAGAGAAATAGAAAGGGATAGAATGCTGAGTAAGGAAATAATAGCTGGAAACATCTCCAAATTGGGGAAAGATGAGGACATCCAGATACATAAAGCTCAATGGTCTCCAATAAAATTCAACCAGAGATTTTACCAAGAAACATTAAAATAAAACTTTCAACTATCAAAGAAAAAGAGAGAGTTTTGAAAGCAGTGAGAGAAAGGACACATATTACATACCAGGGAACCTTAATAAGGCTATCGATTGATTTCTCAGTAGAAACGTTTTAGACCAGGAGAGAGTGAGATGATATATTCAAAATGCTGAAAGAAAAAAACTGACAACCAAGAATAATTTACCTGGTAAATCTGTCTTTCAGAAACAAGGGGAAAAAAGATTTACCTAGACAAAAATAAAGCCAAGGGATTTCATAACCGCTATACTTGTTTTACAAGAAATGCTAAAGGGAGTACTTTGAGCTAAAAGGAAATGCCACTGATTAGTAACATGAAAACATAAGAAAGTAGAAAACTCACTGGTAAAGGTAAATATATAGTCAAATTCAGAGTATTCTAATACTGTAATGGTAGTATATAAACCACTTACAACTGCAGTATAAAAGTTAAAAGACAGAAGTGAGAAAAATAACTCTAGTTACAATAATTTATAAGAGATAAACAATATAAAAAGTTGTAAATTGTGACATCAAAAACATAAAATGTGGGGCAGGGAAATACAAGTTTAGAGCTTTTAAGTTTTTATCAACTTAAAATAGATTGATATATTCAAAAGAAGACAGAATAATGGCTGGCAAACATATAAAAAAATGCTCAATATCTCTAATCATCAGGGAAATGCAAATCAAAACCACAACGAGATATCACCTAACCCCAGTGAGAATGGCCTTTATCAAAAAATCCCAAAACAACAGCTTTTTTTAAAGTATCCAGATTAGAAAGGAAGAAGTGAAATTATCTCTATTTGCAGATGACATTATCCAATATGTAGGAAATTCTAGACTTTATTAAAAAAAACTGTCAGAACTGATAAATGAATTTAGTAAAGTCGCAAGATAAAAAATCAACATGAAAAAAACTAGTTGTATTTCTTTGCACCCATAAGGATCTATCCAAAAGAGAAATCAAGAAATAATCCCATTAATGACAACATCTAAAGAACAAATACTTAAGAATAAATTTAACCAAGGAGGTGGAAGATCTGTACACTAAAAAATAATGAAATATTGATGAAAGGAACTGAAGAAGACACAAATAGATGGAAATATATCTTGTGTTTATGGATTGAGAGAATTAATATTGTTAAAATGCCCATATAATACAAAGTATTATACATATTCAATCCAATCCCTATCAAAATTCCGATGGAATTTTTCACAGAAATAGAAAAAAAACAACTATAAAATGTATGTGTAACTACAAAAGACCCTGATTAGCCTAAGGAATCCTCAGAAAGAAAAACAAAGTTGGTGACATCACACTCCCTGATTTCAAATTATATTACAAAGCTACAATAATGACAACGGTATGATGTTGGCATAAAGACAGGCATATAGATGAATGAAACAGGATAAAGAGACTAGAAATAAATCCACATATATATAGTCAAGTGTTCTTCACCAAGGGTGCCCAGTACACATATGGGGAAAGGATACTCCCTTCAACAGTGTTGGGAAAACTAGATATCCACATGCAAAAGGATGGAATTAGACCCTTATCTTATATTAATACTATATACAAAATCTACTCACCATAGATTAAAGATCTAAAAGTAAGACCTGAAACCTTAAAATTCCTTGAAGAAAACATGGGGGTATATCTTCTTGACAGCAGTCTTGGCAATGAGTTTTTGAATATCACACCAAATTCCTAATGTAGAAAATGAAAGAAAATATTTGCAACCATATGTCTCTGATAAAGGTTTAATATCCAAAATATATAAAGATCTCACACAACGCAATAGCAAGAAAACAAACAACCAAACTATAAGAAAAGTGGGCAAAGGTCCTGAATAGATATTTCTCCAAAGAATACGTAAAAATGGTCAACAGGTATATGAAAATGTGCTCAGCATCACTAATCATCAGGGAAATGCAAATCAAAACTACAATGAGATATAACCTCACTCCTTTTAGATGGCTACAATCAAAGACAAAAGATAAGTGTTGGTGGGGGTGTGGAGAAAGGGAATCCTTGTATACCACTGATGGAAATGTAAATTGGTACGGCCATTTTGAAAAGCAGCACAGAGGAGAAAACAACCTAAGTGGCCATCGATGGATGAATGGATAAGAAAATTGTGACACACACACACACATACACACACGCACACACTGGCTTATTATTCATCGTTTAAAAAGAAAGCTATCCTGCCATTTGCAACAACTTAATGAACCTGGATGACATCATGCTAAATGAAATCAGCCAGGCAACGAAAGACAAACAGAAAGTCAAATACATGGAAATATAAACTATAACATTGGTTGTCATAGGCAGGGATGAGAGAAATGGAGAGATGTCTGTCAAAAGTTATAAAGTTGCAGTTATGTTGAATGCAGAAGTCTACAGATCTAATGTGCAGCTTGAGGACTACAGATAATATTGTATTGCATAATGGAAACTTGCTGAGTAGATTTTAGGTGATCTTACCAACATGCACACACTTGCGCGCACACACGTTAAAACAAACAGAAAAAGAAGTCTACTGGCCACACTATCAAGCGTTACTATAAAATATTAAAAGTGGAGGCAGGTTGAAAAACATTTCAAGAATCTATTTCTACCTCAGTATCTTATTTTCTCCTCAGGCTTTGGTCATGGAAAATGATGACATTCAAAACCTTTTTTTTGATGTTTTGTTTAGTTTTCCCATTTCTGTACTTGTTTTTAAAGATTTTCATGTAATGTCATATGATGTAAAACAGGTGAAACATCAAGAATTCATCAAAAATAAAACAAGAAACTTAACAGTATTAGTACTTAATGTTTAGATATACCTATTGAGAACTTGCCAGAGCTACAACAAAAGGGAAGCAATAATTTTCTGGACAAGGCAACCAGAGCAGTCAAGTCATCTGATTTTCTGCACCAACTAGTATAATTCAAAGAATTCTGACAAAGCTTACTGCCAATAGTAATTAAAAGAATCAACTAGAAAGGGCGTATTTTATAAGCCAGTGAAATATTAGCTGGCTAGTATTAGCAGTGGTTAATATTAGCGTATTTTTTTCCTATGTATTTGGGTTACTCGCTTAACAAATATGTATTGAACTCCTTGTATTATGTTCCAAGCAATGTTCTAGAAAACTGCAATGTATCCGTAAAGAAACATAGATGCAATTTTCATTCTATATCTTAGATTCTGGTTGTTGAGGTTTCCTACTACAGTAGTTTAAGGTGGGATTAAACTCAACATGTTTTTGTCTTCATAAATAAGACCTATTTTTGAAGACTTCCTCATCCCCTGCATTATGAGAAAGTCCACCACAGAGTCTTCTATGGGTGTCTAAAAGTGGAAGAAAGGAAAGAAGGAGGAAAGAGGAAGAGAAAAAAATAGAACAAGAAAGAAAAAAGACCCAATTAAGGAAAGACGAATGCAAGAGTAATCTTCTTATCAACTATTTTTTATGTTAGAAATGCATTCATCTACTGAGGGCCTCCTCTGCATTACGTGGTGTCCCAGGGATCAAACAGTAAGCAAAACATAGTCTACGTCCTCATGCAGCTTATAGTCTAGAGAGTAAAAAGATATTTATACCATAAAAATGTGAATCTATAAATAGAAACTGTGAACCATACTATTCAAAAGTATACAGGGTTGGTCTGGAAGATTTCCCCATAGAAATGACATTGGAGCTAAGCTCCCAAGGATGAGAAAGAGGAGGGGGCACATTTCAAGCAAAGCAAATAGCAAATGCACAGGCTCTGAGTGCAGTATAACAAAATCCAGCAGCAGATGGAAGGTGCATTCAGCTGGAGTGCTGAAATGAAAAGGAGACCAATGGGCTTGAGAAGTCAAGGCAGTTTTTTTCTGATACACCCAGAAAGCGAAAGTATTGAGCGGGTGCAAATTAGAAATGTCTGCATAAGTGTTCTTCTACTTTCTATAGGAGAAATTTTATTTTTTTATTTTCCTACAACCTGTGAAGTAATGAACATTTATGCTAACAGTTCTTTCTTTGACTCGTTATTTACCTTAGTGATAAAAGCAATTTCTTCACAAGAGTGTGAAGATTGATAGGAAGGAAATGCTGATTGTCAGAATAAGCCACCTTATAAAAACATCTACTTCCTGGTTAGGTGGCAGTAGCAGAAATGTTGCTTTACTTATATTTACAAATTGAAAAGTTAGTTCAAAAAAATTATAATGTGTACCTGTCATGGGCATGTATATACTTATACATAAGGAAAAATGGGGACTTAAAGCTTGAGAAAGTGGTTGATCCTTCCAAGTGCCTTTCACTTGCACAAGAAAACCGATTCTGTCCCTAAGGTGCTCCTCAAAGAGTGGAGTCAGAGAGTAGAATAGGAAATGAAGTGAAATGCAGTGACCCTCGCTGGCCTGAACCATAGGGGCCAGTAAACATAGGATTTCCACTTTATTCATAGCTTTCTTCTGCGGGGGCCCCTTGGCTATCTTTTCACAGGCAAGCCTCTTTCCTGAAAGAAAAATTTATAAATATATTGATATGTAAACTATAGAATAGCTTTATTTATCATATATTAGCATGTTAATTTGAATTATTATCATAACTATTTGGGGGGCAGTGTATAGTTTCAGAAATACGTTGGAAATAGAGTCCAAGTAGGTCATACAATTTCCGTTGGGTTTTATTAGTGATAAAACTGCAAGTTCTTCACCCAGGTCTCCTTGAAGAATGATATAAAATACAGCTTTCACCCTAGCCTATAATTTTCTGTGTAATGGAGGTGCTTCTTTTGTCACATATCAGAAACACTACTCAGGGAAAGAGATTATGAACACAGCCATCTCATGATGTCATACAAGAGAGGTTCGACCTTATCACCTAGATCCATTTTCATTCCCTTCCAGAAACTTTACTAACACTGATAAAAGGTTTAACTGACATCCTATGTCTGTCCCTAAAATTATATGTACATGAACATATTATAAAACTGGACTATACACATATAAAAGCACATCAAG
>RJWJ010030123.1:0-20146 GCA_004363605.1 Indri indri | reverse complement strand
GAGAGAGAGAGGGAGAGTTCAAACTGCCAATCACACCCTGAGCATTTATTTCAATTATTATTTGCACAGAGATACTGCCCAGTGATCAGTGCCTAAGGTCAGGCCACACAGGCTGATGAGGGCCTGCCACCCGCCTCCTGGGCATGGCACTGTCCTTTGCTAGCCTAGGACATGGTGGGACATCAAATAGGATCATTATGACTTCCTGCAGGTAGACAGAAGGGAAAGGGGGAGGGTCCTCAACTGCGGGGGCAGAACAGTGATTTCGCCGACTTTTTGTGATAAAAACCTGGCGTGTGATAATAGCCGAAGGTGGCCACGCTCACCTCTAGGGACGCCCCTGGAGAGGTACTGAAGTGAAGTCGTGCGTAGGCATCTCAACAAGTCCCCCGGAGTTCCACGCCGGGTGTTCCGTAGCACACGCTGAGCAACACTGCAGCGTACATGGGTTTTGGCTCCTCTGGACAAATACCACAATTATTTGTCACCTAGATTTCTTTAGAAGGTGATGCCAACAGGCAATGTAACGTAAAAACTGTAGAACCTCATAAGATACACGTGTTACATCATCGTCTGGTAAGAGTACACAGATATGTGACTGAAACAAGAGCTTCCTGAAATGATCTTTTGTTCTTACCAGGGTGGTCGCCTCTGATACTTTCTGTCCCATCCCGTTCTGTTCTTTCTTTAGAAAAGGATCTGGTTGTGACCCTAAATTAATTTCCTGACTCACCAGTGGGTCACAGGCTACCTGACTGATGAAGCTCCTACCCAGTGGGTTAGCTTGACTGAGTTTGTGAGTGGGAGCAAAGCCACTCCAGGGCGGGCAGCACTCCACGGGGACTGTCAGACCAGCCTATTCACAGCAAAATGCCACACACAGTGCATTGTCTGGCACGTTTGCCGCAACAGCTGGACATGCTTATATAACCCTTCGTCTACCAGCAATCTCTCAAAAACAGACAGTGTGGAGATTAACACAATGTCCCTTATGCCATGGCAAGGTTCAGAACTGACACTCAGCTTCCAGGGTTAGTCGCTTGTTATAACTTGTTATATTTTGACATGATTTGATCTATTGAGTACATGAATATTCATATGATTACAAGGCATATTAATGGATTCCTCAGCGTATTATTTTGGGAGGAGATGAAACCAAACTTGATTATCATAAGGATGTGGAAGCCCAACCAGATTATCTTGATTATATTGAGGTTTCTGCAATTTTCTTCCAGAATAAGAGATTTACGATGTTTTAGCAATAGTTGGAGGTGATGGTTGCTGAGTTATTTAAAAAAAAAGTTTCTTTTCTTCAATATAGATGATTCTAGTATAAATAGCTACTGCCCACACTGGAGCAATACATGGTCAATGTAAGTGAAAATACTATAATAGCATTTTGTATACTGTGATGTCATTCACAAAAAGCTTCTTACAGACATTATCTGAAGACACAAAGACTTGAAGTTTCTAGGTAAAATTGTCCTCCTGTGTTCTGTTAGTTATCTGACTCGCTGAATTAAGAGAATGGCCTTGACATGCCACCAAAGAATCCTAACGATGGCGATACCACTGTGTTCACAAAACATTCTTTCAGGGACCCGAAGGCACATTTATACGTGTTCTCTCATCAGTCGGAACATCCTGAGCAATTTAGGGAGGTCTTAGCACCTTTGTGAGAAATGGATGTAGAGTTAGAAGCCAAAAAAGGTATGCCTAATCAAAGCAATGGTAGCATTAGTGGAATTTTCTCAAAATGCTTTTGAATTCAAAATTTCCCAATTGCAATCCATGCCTTATTTAGATGGTTTCACTTAAAAAACAATTTTTTGTGTGCACAGCTCCCCCTCCATTCATACATCAAAGTTTCAGTGAGGAAAATGATTTAAACTCTCATTTCTAAAATTTACAATCCTTCTCTACTCCGTGTTGCTGCTGTGATTTACACTGAAGGGTTCGTTCCTGAGATGCCAGCGTGGCATGTTGGGATATGAATGACAAGGGTGTAGGGCAGACGTGCTTCATTGGTTTGTGATTCTCGCAAATGAGGTCTGCTTGGCCAAGTCTGGTTTGTGGCCTGGGATGGCAAGTGCATGTTTTCAAGTTGAGGAGAGTGGTCATTTAGAATACATAACCATCTACTCCATAATCTCTCACCCTAATTTACTCTTTCAGGGATGAGTTTATCTTGGGGAGATGCTTCTATTATTAGAGAGCGGGATAATTAGCTCACCATATGTTATACGCTGTATGGCAATTGAGGAGACGGGTCATCCTGAATACACTTTAATTAGCAAGAAATCCTTGCTATTCTTACAAGGAGGAATGAACTGTACATTTTTTTCACAGATACAGAGCTCTCCTTACGTGTCCTGCAAGGTCACCCCATCATCACGGCTTTGGGTTCTGGCAACCGTCTTCTCAGTGCAGTGGGAAACAGGTCTACTTTAGGGGCACAGCATAAATGGGAACACGGTCTGGGGCATGAGCAAGCATGACGGACACTTGCCGAGTGGTTGCCGATTATACGTCAGGCGCTGGGGATCTTTCATGCTACATGACGACCTCGTGAGATTGGTACACACACGTGTTATCATGGAGAAACTTTGAGGCTCCACACCTTTGAGTAAATAGCCAAAGCCCCATAGGAAATAGTAGAAGCTGGATTTAAATACAGAGCCAGTTCAACCTTCTCAGTGTCGGAGTGGACCATAAAGAGTTGCGTAAATCTTTGCTCTTGCATCTGCTCTAGCATGGCAGACTTGTTGATGAGGTCCGAGTGAGGATTAGGTGGAAGAACACCAGGGCCTTGCACGGGTCTGTCAGCACCCTTTCTCCACATAGAAGAGTCTGGGTCCAATGCCCTCGCCCAGCCAACAGGGGAGAACGCATCTCTGTAATTCTTATGTAAGCTCCAGTCTCAGGAATGTTGTCATCACCATAGTGATGGAGAAGTACCTGGATATTCTGGAAAGAAAATAAAGGGTGCAGGATGATGGGTGAATTCAGCAAGTTAATTTTATTCACAGAGCAGTTTTTTTTCTTTTTTTAGTTCAAGTCAAGGCTAAATTTTAATAAGGTGTCATGCCGGTGGGTAGAACGAGATTCATGGTTTACATCGTCTTCAATAGAGAGAGGCAGACCTCAGTCGTTCTGCTTTGTGAAAAGCCCGATTCGTCGGCCCCCTTCCTCTCTGACTTCATCGGAAACAGTGCTTCATTGCTAGGAAACACATTTAAGTTGAAAGAGATCACTTTGCATTTCTCTCTGAAAGTATGCACAGGCTCACCTTGAAGAGTAAATTTCCAAGAATGACGATGACTTTCTACACACCCACGTAATTTGTGTAGCTTGTGATCTCCAACTATTGGGTTTACAAATTCATATGAAATTTGTCTTGAGTATTCTATTTTCCAGGCCCCAGTTTCTGTAAAGTGTATCAGTATATTAAATATTGCATGTGCATTTTGAGATGCTATAATTAGAAGTTAAATTAAAGCTAATCATTTTCAGTGAAGCTCAGTATAAAGATCACTGTTGTCCTTCCTAAATGGGTCCTTTAGCAAAGGGTCTACAGATAACACATCCGAAATTTGGAATAGTGGAGGGGTATGTTTTTAATCTCTGACTTCCCAGAGTGGTGAGATCTCCTTGTTCTGACTCTGATGAACGCCGCTCCCTGACCTTTTATCCTGTTCTCTGTATGGACCTCACAGTTGGGGACGGTCAAAATCCTGCAGTGCCTTTGCAGGGTCCCTCCAACCTGCCTTTCACGTTTCCCGCTGGCCGCGGTGTAAGCGGCTGTGATGAACAGCTGCGATTTGGCGCAAAGTGTGTTTTTGAATGAAGGGATCTTGGGAGGGTTTCATTTGTGTAGAGAAGAGTTTAAGCCAGGAAGGAATAGGGGTGGTGTTGATTTTAATTCACAGTAAGAAAAATTAATCAGATTTCATTTATAAGGACCCTCACACACATTCCTAAGTGGAAAAGTTACATAATTAAGGAATTGTCTGAAGCGCTATGCAGCAGCAGGTAAGATAGCTGAGGCCAACTGTAGATGCTCTTGTCGAAGGCACAGGTTGCTGATGGCAGGGTCCCGTCCAGCTTCCCTTTATGTTTCTGGTGCCTAGTACCGAGTGTCGGCGGAACATTTAATAGCTGTGGAATGCATCGATGGAAGACATAAACAGCTGGATGTGTGAGTCCATCTGCAGTGCACAGTGGCGGTCACACAAACTCCGCTGGGGTGACAGTGGATCCCGTTGTCTGATTTATGCCATAGTCTAATTACCAGCAGCAGACGGGTTCAGAGAGAGTCAACAGACACTCCTGTTTACATACTCTTTATTCCTTGCACGGACTCAAGTTTGGGTGCTAGTGGAATAGTAAAGGTCAAACACTCAGAGGGATGTTATACTCAAGACTGTAAAAAAGTCTAGTCTGTGGCAGACAGAAAAAAAAACGAAAACGAATGCCTTAGCCATCTTCTTGCCTGGGTTTTCACTCCTATCTCCATAGGATGTAAATCTTCTTATTCTGCGATTGGAATGATTACATGTTGCTGGGAAGGCTCAGAGCTGCCTTCTGTATTTTTAACAAATGGAGAAGAGGCATGTGGCAGCTGAAAGTTCTATCTTTCCACACTGTGTGCAAGACAGTGGCAATAAATTTTCAAAAGAGTTGTTTACTGAAGTGCTCCGGCTAATAAAAAAGGAGTTAAGCTGTTATTGAGAAATCTCCCTCCCACCAAACCACTGATGGATCAGTCAGTTTTCAAGGTCGTAGAGAGGAAGGGAGCCCTGGATCTTTCTCGTGGGCCTGGCCATGAGGTGTGTGGCCTTTCCTGCAAGTCCAAAGGATATTACCAAGTGAGAATCCTTCACCTGGGCACGAGCTGTCAATCAGACCCCAGGTGTGCGGGTAAGCTGATGATTTATGTCTGTCTGGCCACATTCCCATGCACCGTTGATTATATTTCTATTCCTGGATGGTAAATCTTCTTGCTGTGGTGTTTTTGCAAGCCAGATAGGCTTTTTTATGTTTTCCAGGTTTATTTTTGTATATAAAACCTAATCACTCTACTGTGACATGCAGGACACAGATACATAACAGACACATAAAGTGCTGATATCTGTGATGCCTCCCCTACTGAATGGAAACTGCTGCTTTATAAAGAGATGATAGGAAAAGAATTGTATAAATATGTGCACCTTAATAATCAATGCATTAATTGCCTTCTCCGCTTCTACAGATTGTCCTCCTGCAATTCCAGGGCAGAAGTCACATTCCATAGCCTAGACCGAATTATGAAACTCTGGTCTTTGACTCAACCGCTCTTACCTTCTTCCTGAACCAGTGTTTATCTTGGGTTCCCTTATTTGCTTGTTGTGCCATCTTTATCCTTTTTTTTTTTTTAAATTCCATCCTCACATTTTAATATGCTGAGGCATATGTGATCACATGTATCTTGTGATCCTGCCGATCATGTGGACAGCTGCCTGTTTCTTCTTCATATATTTTTTTTTAACTTTCGGACAAAAGGATTACCATCCAAAATTGGAGAATCCAAGTTGGAACTGGACTGGAGCCCAGTGTAGGCATTTCAGTCCATGCAAAGCTCTTCATTCTAAGCAAGTTCTGTCAGTCATGTGCCATATTTGCAGCTATGACCATATACTGTGCTGGGAAGATTGACTTTTTAAGATTCCTTGTCTATTCCCTTAACTTTAAGTCTAAAAATAAATGGGAGAACAGATGAGAGTGAAATTGCAGAGAATTGTTCTCATACATAATGTAACTCCCTATTTAGGAACAAGCATAAAAGTGTAATTTCATGTTCATTTTGAGGACACTAAGCCAGCTTTGGGGCACACAGTCTGGTTCTAGGGAAGGAGGTGCAATTTGGCCAGGTATGAGCGAACGTCCCCATGACCCCTAGGATGGAGACGTCATAGGCAGCGCGCGTGGCAAAGTCTCTGACGTCATGGTGTAGTTTCAGTTCCGCCAGGTCCCGCGAGGGCATCCACCCTTAGAAGTGGCCAAAGGCACAGCTTGGTAGATGTTCTCGTGTGTAGATCACAGCCAGGGTGACAGTTCCAGTGCTTCCATCTGAGCATTAGTATCTCTATTTTTTTTTTTTTTTTTGAAGATATAATGGTGAGAGTTTTAGACGACATTGTATGGGTTCTAATCTCATGCCTTCTAATTCCAGTCATTGTGAGAGGTGAGACAAGACACTTATAACAACAACAACAACTCCTCCTCCTTCTCTTCCTCCTCCTCCTCCTCTTCCCCTTCCTCTTCCTCTTCCTCTTTCTTCTTCTTCTTCCTTGGCTGTGAAATAATAACACCATTCCCTCATTTCATATTCTTGTAAAAAAAAAAACAAATGACATAATTTGCCACCAGATGCTGAAATGATAAAACATGGTACTAATGGTTACGGATAACGTGTTGAATTTGACCTGTCTGTGTTCAGAGAACAGGAGATGCCTGGCTCAGCTCTCATGCAAAGTGTGATATTTTGTGCTTATTTTCTATTTCAGAGGACCAGGGGTTAATAAATGCAAGGACCAACCTTAAAAGGAAAGCGTTATAGCCAGTCGATCTGAGGAGTTGACCCAGAACCAGCCGTATGGGCTAAAGGAAGGAGCACGAGCTGTATTAACATTATCGGATTACAAATGCATTTAGAAAAGTACACATCCATTTATTTTTTCGAAGTGAAGTTATTAGAGCTGTGATACACCGTCCTCAACTTGAAATGTTTTTGGCTTTCATGAAGAGTTAAGGTATCCAGAAATACAAAAGAAAGCAAAATTAATTTAATTAAACATTATTTCTTCAGAACTTTTAGTGGCTGGCACAGATGTTGAAAATCTCTTAATAATCACTTCTGATCCCTTCGAAATGACAAGAGACTTAGGATACAAGCTCGGTGTAGTAATACCTACTCTGGAGCAATTTTTACAGAAACTGTGTTGCATTCACAGGTCCCTGCAGTCGCCATGACTGCGAGTGGGGCTGCTGACACTGACAAGGCTGGCGAAATAGTTCATCCAATAGCAGAGATACTGGATTCCTGCCACTTGCCAATCACTGGGCAGGTGCCAGGAACACATCGATGTAAATGATGTGCCTCAGCTTGTGGTCTAGCAGGAGAAGAGGACACATAATTGATTTTTGTGTGGTTCTTGTGCAATTTATTAGAAGTTGCATTCATTCAGCCATCCATTCCTTCATTCACTCACTCCTTTGGAGTATTGCTGAGCACCTTCTGCTAGAGGCCAGGCATGGGGCTAGGGCCCGGGTATTCAGCTGAAGACACCAAAGGCTCAGCGCTCACGGGTCTGCATGGGAATAGGGGATCAGCATCTCAGAGCAGGTGGCATTGGGGACGGCTTCTGAACAGTGACTGTTTTCCAGGGAGAGGAGGAAGCGTGAGTTTTGGGCAGAGAGGTTATCACGCTAAGGACACTGATCTGTCAGTATGCAAGCCCTATTTTGGGACTGGTTGTGTTCATTGGGGTAGAGTTTGGGGTTTGTGAGTGTTGGCATCAGGATAAGAACTCTTCATGTTTTGAAGATGAACCTGAAGCCTGGATATTTAAGGAATCCGCCCAAGTTCACAGAAGTAGTTAAAGGATGAGCTTGAATCAGGGTGACAGTGAGGCACGGAGGGTGGACGGTAAGGCAGTGGCTGTCATTAAGTTATGTCTCTTCTAAGCATTGCAGCTGCTTGCAGGCATCTCCGAGAGCTGAATCCACCTGCCATGGGCAGTGGACATGTGTCCTGTGTCCCAGTAGCTTTCGAAAAGGCCACGCACTCAATATTCCCTTGTAGCAGGAAAGAAACTCCTGGTTGTTTCCTAGACAGAGGTAAAGACTGAGCCTATCATGTGACATTGAGATGCAGCAGTAAGTGCATTTCTCAGAGGTCCACCAGATGTAAAGAAGAACGATGTGCCTATCTGCTCCCTTTCAGCAGACTCAGCTGTGCAACCTCAGGCCTTGGCACAGTAACATCATGCACGGCCGTCGCAGCAAGGACCACATGTTCGCTGTGGCTCGGACCTCTGTAGCACCTGTGTGTTCTAATCGACTCAAGTGAAGGAGGTTTAGGTGCACTTCAAATTAACTCATATTTTGCAGTACTATTCATCTCTCTAGATTAAACTGTAGGTCTGGGCCAGTTTAAGGAATGTTCCCTTTACCTTCTAAAATTTGAGTCTTGACAATTGGGTGTTCATTCTGAGAGACACATTCTGTTGTGGAGGAGGGGCAGTGTGTCAATAACAATGGCCACAAAGTTACTTCGGTGTTAAAAAGGTGTTGATGAAAATAGCACAATGGAATATTATACAGCCTTAAAAAAGGAAATGCTATCATTTGTGGCAACATGGATGAACCTGGAGGACACGAAGCTAAGTGTAATAAACTAGGCACGGAGAGACAGATATCACATGATCTCACTGATGTGGAATCTACAGAAGTCGGATTCCTAGAAGCAGAGAGTAGAATGGTAGTTACCAGGGGCTGGAGGTGGAGAGCGAATGGGAAAAGGGGAGATGTTGGTTAGAGGATAGAAAAGTCTCAGTTAGATAGGAGAAATAAGTTTTGGTGGCCTATTGCACAGCTGGGTGACGATACTTAATACTTAAAAATTGCTAAGAGAGTAGATTTTAAATTATATGAGGAGATGAATGTGTTAGTTTGGTTTAATCATTACACAATATATACATATATTGTAACATCACATTTTATCCCATAAAGATACACGATTGTTATTTGTCAATTAAAAAGAAAAATGATACTGTCTTTATTAGTTATGTGTGTGTACATAAACTTTTTCCCCAAAGACAATACTGTTTTCAAGCTGGTTGAATTCATATTTATCACCATATAGAGAGGGAAGAATAGAATAAAAAAACCCAAAATATAGACAACTTTCCATTTCATTTCCTCCTGAGTTGTGTCACTGGAGGATGTTTCAATGATGTAATACTTCAGTTTGCTGATCCATAGAGGGTAACAGTAAGCCACTTCATAGGGACACTTGGACACTTACCTTGCTCTGAATAAACAGGTCGCATCCTTGGCTGTTGAAGTGTGATATTTTGTGAATTTTCCAACGGCAGCGTATGATAATAGGTTGACCCCAGTCGCAACGGTGGTGGACGTATTTACACTGCCCTTGGCTTTTCTTCTCTTTGCAGGAACACCGAGAGGCCGTTCCTGCTTTTCTTGTCTTACCTCCACGTGCACACGGCCCTCTTCTCCAACCGGGACTTCGCCGGCAAAAGTCGACACGGCGCATACGGGGACGCTGCCGAGGAGATGGACTGGAGCGTGGGTACGTGCGTCTTCCATGCGTGCTGAGAAAGCCGGGGGTGGGGGTTCACCCCTTCTGTCTTTTTTCCTGCGAATTTGTACCTGTGGTCCCGATGCCTTTATAGACGGCGAATGTGTGTGTGTTTACTAAGGTAACCAAAACCACATAATTTTGGAAGGTAAACAGGATACAAAAGCAGCTTCAGCCCGGTGTGCATGTTTACAGTGGCCAAGGGCTACGTCTCGGGGGAGGCCTGCGTCCGTGGGCTGGCGACTGAGCAGATTAACGGAGAAGAGGAGCCAGAGCGCTGGTCCTCTCACCTCTTACTCTGTCAGCACTGAAACACGAATGGTGCCTTGTCATTAGCAAAGTTAGACAGGTGGTGGCTTTGGATGCAGAGCACCTGCAGGGGTCTACGGCCTTGGAGAGCCTCCCAAGGCAGCACGCCTGGGCCCCGTGTTCTTGCTGCGTCTGAGGACTGCAGAGATTTCTTCTTCTTCATGTCCTTTCTCCCCTTTCCTAGGCCAATCACCGTATTTCTGAGAAGTAGGACATTTTGCAGAGATGCTGGAAAGACTTCCTTTTGGAAGCTTAATTTAAAAATCTGTCCTCCATATCAGTGTGGGACAGCCATCACCTTTTCCTCACGGAGGTCGTTCTGTCGGTTCATTTTAAGCAGCAAATTGATGGCAGTGATGGTCCCTACTAGGGTGATTACACAAACAAGTTTTGTTTTAAATCTCAAAATGAGCGCCAGCTTAAGAAACAAGAAGACTGGACTCTTCTTCCAGCTTCTAGATCTTTCCTTAATTATCTCTGTGAACTTGGAAGATGTCTTAAAACTCAAAACCTCTCATCTGTGATTTTGATAGGAAGAAGTCAGACTAGGCAAGTCCTAAGTTTCTTTTTTTCTCTAACAGCGTGTGGTTCTACACTATAACAAGAGTGAGTATCATTTGTAATACTAACTATGAAAAGCAAAACCAGAACATTCTCCCTAACAAGATTTATAAGAAGGATGCATTGTACTTAGGGCTTTCACGTGTGTCAGTACCAGCCTGCCTCCTTTAATTTTTTCCTTTCTAAAATGTTGCATATAAACCAGTTTACATATTTCACATCTTAGTAGTGTAAATCAGTAGACTATTCCATAGTGTAAATCAGTAGAATATTTTATCTCGTTAATGAGTGTTATATTTTAATGTGTCTGACTTCTTACACAACTCTCAGACTCCTGTTGGCTAGCAAGCAACCTCACGCTGACATCATCACACCTATTGATTAAGTTTTATTTAATTACAATATACGGGTACACCTGCCTCCTTTGACGCATTAGAAATTATAACTTCCACTGTGGGCTTACTACTAGTTCCCGCTAGAATATTTAGAGAGTATTTTTCAATCTTTGAGACCTGCATTAGACCCTGATATAATATTTATAGATGATTGTGTTCTTTTTTTTTCTTTTTTTTGCCAAAGATAAAACCCTTCCCCTAGGCATTACATTAATTTTTCAGGAAGTTTTTGTTTTATAAATTCAATACTTCTGAGTGTTTTGAGAAACAGTCCTTCTTTCCAAGAAAAGCCTTTCATCATTACACAGAAGGGGACTACAGCACTCTGAATAATTATGTAATAAAATAAAAGGGGGATATTTGCTTTAAAAGGACTGCACAGAGGATAACTGAGATAGGAGCAGTACACTAGGACAGACACATCTCAGTCATTCAGAGCATTTTTTTTCAAAGCCTGAGGGCAGCATAATTTTGAGGGAGTATCCCTTTCTCCCCGGCAGGTTTCTCTGTGCCTGAAAAGGCATATTTGCAACAAAGAACCTTATTATTTCACTGTCCACCATGACCCGCTCCACCCATAGTTTGGGGATAAAAATCATGGACCCCACGTTACTGCCTGATTCTTAGCTGGGCGACGGCTCTGTCTTGTATTGTTGTAACTGGAGGAAGACGGACTCCACAGAGATGCCGTGAGAGCTACAGAAGGGCTTTGCGATAAAACCATGCGGGGTCCTTAAACTCCTGGAACTATAATACCCCCATGCAAATTCGAAGGTGGGAGCAGCACTTTGTAAATAATCCCAGTGACCGCCCTTGAGAGCTTGCCCCACGCCTGGCCATGAGGTCACACGCGTGGCCTCCTTGTGTGCCGCCCATTCTGTAGGTGAGGCTTGGGGAGGTTAAGGACACCCACCTCAGGTTGCAGAACTCATAATGGATGAACGAGTGTTCACATGCAGCTGCCCCATGTCTCCACTGCCTTGTTCCTCTTCTTTCTGAGTAACAGGAAAGGCTGCATCATCGCTGTGCATGGTCAACAGCAGAGGGTCAACAGCAGATCTCTGGGAAAGCGTTAGTTTATTCATTGGTCCCGTTTTCTGGGTGCCAACTGTGTGCCTCAGTGTTTTGGAGAGAGGTTCAATAATGATAAGACTCTTGGCTTAAGGGAACAGAAAGGCTACTAAGGGACTTAAGATTCTTCCAGGAGATCTCATCATAACACAGGGCAGACAGTGAGGACCATCCCGAGGGAGGCGCAGGTGAAGCGCTTGAGCAGTTTGGAACAAGCAAGGAGGAAAGGTGTACATATGTGGCCGGCGGATACAACTGGACACACCCGCAGTGGAATTCCCTGGGCAATCCTGCTGCTACTGCAAAGTCTGATTTTCAATCCAATTAATTCTGAAGCAGCCGAGCATTGGGGAGGAACAAATGTGTAAAATTGCATTTGTTTTCAAATGTGCACCAGGCATTTTGGGGGCGTGTCATTCTGGCTGTTTTTCTTCCATTGGAAATAGGCCGACATTGACCACAAACCTGTTCACGGGTGGGGGTGTGGGGGGAGCTGGTGGAGGGATGGACGTAGTTCTCACTGGTGGATGGTTCTTATCTACAGCTTATACTATCTAGTGCTCACAGCTCCAGTCTGTCAGGCAGCATTTGCATGCAGTCAGCGTTCACTTAGAGCCCCCTGCGCTATTAATAGAACCACACGCAGGAATCATAAATCAGCCCTTGCTCAGGATTCGGCTAGCAAATTCTGTGCTCTTATGAACAGAAATGCAAGCAGAAAACAATCAGGTGGATACTAAAACAACTCCCCGGCTTCAGCTCAAACCTTCCTATTGAAAACAAAAAAATTCCTGCCACCACTAAGGGTTGGAATCAAATGGTTTATGTGAGATTCTCTTTCAAACATGAATGGTGGAAGAAACACCAGCGTCCTGGGCTTGCTGAGTTTGGTGTTTAGTTGCTCACGATCTCCGGCTTGGCACCCCATAGTGACTGAGCCTCACAAGCCAGCCCTCAGTTTCTCTTCTTTGATTTCTTCTGCCACCCCTCCCCCCACCCTTGGGGGGGTTGGGGGTGGGGGCTCTGGATAGTGTCACCACCGGTGGGCACAGAGAACCAAGCTGGAGGAAAAATAAAGGATGAATTCTTGAAAGGTGACCTGGGGAGATGGCACAGAATACATCCCTCCTTACCATGCCTGACATATATTCAATCATGTGCCGCTCAACGTGGGAGCAAGGGCCCCGCATTCAGCCCCTCTCGAGGGATGGAGAAAAAGTTGGAGGGTCTCATTTTACAAGAGCTCAGGATAGAGACAGGAACCTCAAGAAATGCAAGAAAATTCTGCCAGAGGGGAGACTTGGGTATTGGTCAAGAAGTCCTTCAAACCTACATAATTCTAACCAGGGTCTGGCTATCCCGACCTGGTTCCGATGGATTATCCATTCCAAAATAGGCTCTTTCTAGGACGTCTGGACTGAAATAGCTGTGGGGGCACAGACCTCAACATACAGTGAATACCCGCTCAGTGAACAGGCTCATTTACCTGCGCGAAAGCTCTGGTTTAGTTTATGTATCAATAGAATCCTTTAGAATCCTATAGACTGGGCACATAGTAGGTACTTAATAAGTAGTTTTGAAAAGTGAAATCTTAGAGAACAGGTGCCTGATATTTACAAGGCCCTATCTAAGGTGCCAGGAATTGCTAGGGACCCAATCATTAATACGGCTGTCATGGTTTTCTCCTATATATGTAGATAACGGTCCAACCATGGGTGTGGAGCAGATTACCCTGCAGGAATGTTTAAGGCAGTGGAGGAATTTATGACCCACAGTTTATCTCTATCTAAATCCAGGGTAAGAGTTTGGAAATCAACCTTTGTGTCTCTACTTCGCAAAAACTGTAAGACCTAAAAAAGCAATGCCCATGTTCTCTCTGTCATTCCGTGTTCTGTACAGAATGTAGCCTGGACCGCAGGCTGTGTGTTTCCCTTGGGATGCAATGCATCACTTTTCTATCTTGGGTTTCTTAAACATTCATATTTTTGATCAATGGGACCTTCTTGAGAGCATGAAAGTAACGCGCTTACTTCTGGTGCACGCTGGCAATGGCAGGTCCGCTAGAACATTGAAAGGAAGGTCAAAATGGGAAGAACCCCCCACTCCCTGCCAAAAAGAAAACTCACAGAGCGGCCAGAGACTGAGAAGTGGGGTTAGGGAATTCAGGGACCAGGAGCATTTCAAGGAAGGAGGATCGACACCAACAAGTACTTGAGAGACACCAGGAAGAGGTGAAAAGGGACAAGTGAGTGTACTCCCGTAAACTGTGGAATCACAGTGGATGGTGGAGAGAGTGTATTTGAGGAGCCAGGGTCAGTGAGGTTGGGCAACGCTTTCAAGAGGAAGGGAGGACTTTGCACAAGGGCTGTGTCTGAGGTCGGCTCTGCTCTGAACTGGGTGTCGGCATCAGTATGTGGAATTCTGTGATTTTCTGTCCAATGCGGGGACAGGGAGTACGGTCACCAGATTGATTGATGATTGGAATTTTGCTGGCAGGGAGTGTCACAAAAGGCACTGGACAGCAGACTTTGGGTTAACAAGAGAATGACCACGATCTGGGGGTACGAGGAGGGTAGGGGGCTGGTGGCTTGGGAGGGAATGGATTGGACCTCGAGACAGGACTGTGGGAAAGGGGTCAGAAGGCTGGGGCAGATTGGGAGTGTTTATATTCCAGAGGTGGGACCATTTGGGCTTCTCCAGGTCCATGGCACACCTGTAGGGTGCTGAATGGAAGGCACGTTCCCGGTGTTGACGAGATCATGGAATTTGCAGCGCACCAGCAGAGATGCTGAGCCCAGCTGTCCTGTGATTGTCAGGGCTGATGAGCTTCATTCGCTTTCATGGTGGAGGTTTATGGCGGGGCAAGGAGAGGGGATGCATAATGGTTTACTTTATAAGGAGGAACGTGGAGCCATATGGACCGCACATTCATTAACTGAGCTGCCAATGTTATCGAACACTCAACATCGAGGCTTGAAAATTATCTCAGTGGTTGGTCACCAGCCAATGTTTCAGGTTTCTAACAGGTTTCAGGGAGTCAGAGGAGTGGTCTGCGCGCACTGACGCAAGCTGGCTTCCCGAGCTGTCCGGACAGCCCCATCTGTCAGCTCGATGGCACGAGGGCATTACTGAGAGCTGAATGCCAGGAACATGCAGCTCGCTGTCTCTTCATAGCTGTGGTGCACATCCCCGCAGAATGGGATGTGCAGGGAGGATGCCACTGGAGACGCTAAGAACCAGAATATGGAAGCATCTTGTCTTAAAACTCTCAAGCTTGCGAAGAAAAGCGAGTGTGTCCCCCAGCCTGTTGTCTGCTTCCACTGCGAAGGTTGGATGTGGTGTGAATTCTTCAATGCGTTTTTAATTTTCATTTTGTTTTAAACGTGTGCTCCAAACAGTTCAAGTAAAAATAAACAAATAGAGCCGTGGGGCACCGGCTCCAGACCAGACAGAACAACAGAACAGAATAGGAAGCCCAGAAAGAGAATCGCAGGTAAACGTAAAGGTGGCCTCTCGGGGCAGATGGCTAAGCATGGATTACACATTAATGGCAACAGGATGATTTAATTTGGGGGGGAACACCATAGCTGACTCCTTAGAGTCCAACACTGTGGTAAGTGTTTTACATGCCCTTAACTGATATAATAATGGTGATGGTGTTGATGATGAAGATGATGATGAGAAAGAAGATGATGGTGATGATGATGGTGAATAAAAAGATGATGATGATATGAAAAGAATGAAGATACAGGGCAAAGTGGTGATGGTCAAGGTACTCAATTTTATAAGGAACTGGAGTATGGAAGACTAAAGTAACCTGCCCAAAGTCATGCAGATAGCATATAATGGCCAGGAGTTTAACCTGGTTCCATCTTGCATACCGTGTTGTCCTGCTATTCCTCATGTATCCAAGGAAATTCCCTGTGCAGATTGAATTTGGAAAGTGAAACCACTGAAGAGTGCCAGAAAATATATCGAGACATGTTTATCTGATATATAATTGAGCAAAGTCTTTCTAAGCACAGAAGCCAAAGAATAAACAACTCATCAAGGGAAAAGATTGCTAAATTTTGTGCCATGAAATCTAAAATTTCCTAATGTCAAATAAAAAGATAACATAAATTAACTAAAAGACCAAGGATAAACCAGTTTAAAAAATAAGTGCAAGGGGATGTAAAATAAAAAGAAAATCCCTAGGATATAGAAAGAGCTAGAACAAAGCAAGTGATAAAAAGATAATATCAGGAAAATTCACTGGTTGTACTAATTTATTGTACCAGTTCACTACACGATTTTTAGCATTGGCCATTACGATGTCTGAAGAATAAAATATTTGCTAAAATTGTGAGTGAAAGAGGTCAACTCTTTTTTTTTTTTAGGAAAATTAACACATACCACATTATTCTGATATCTAAAGAGGTCAGAACTTCTTTTTTTGGAAAAATATTAAAATAATTAATGAAAAAATAATTAAACTACCAAAAAAACTCTGTTGCCATTTATCCAGCGGGGTCCGCACATTTTCCTAAGCCCCAATACTTTTAGGAGGACCCGGTGAAAGCTACGGCAGCTGAATCTTTCATGAATTTGCTGCTGATAGCTTATCACTGTTATAGTAGCTTACAAAGTACAGTTTAAATATTCAGCCAACGCTTTTCATTTCTGAATGCCAGGGCATCTATGACGCAATTATTTAAATTTAACTCAAGCAACAAATTGTACTTTCATTTTCACACTGGTGTTTTTCTTCATTGGAAATTCCCTTTTTTGGAATTTTCAAAAGGCTTTGTGTGTGTGTTTACACGATATTTTTATGTCTTCCACTGCAACCTATATCACACTTTTAAAAAATTACTTGGTGAAATCTACTCAATTCAATAACATTAATGCGATGCTAATTTCCTAAAGTGGAAACTGCAGTTAAACCAAAAAGAAAAGGAAGATGCACTGGTTTATCCAGACTGTCAACTCTCGGTATATGCGTGCTGCAGTAGCGTAGCTCTGGATCAGATGAAATGTGACCTCCAATCCGCTCATTATAGACCCTCCTTGCTGAGATTGCTGAGATAATCATAAAATGGAGCGTGCAGACAAGCAGTATCTTCCCAGAGCCTTTTGACAGGGCTGGTATGAAACCACCCCTGCCTAATGAACAGATTTTTTTATTCAAGCAGATCTAGATGGGAGAGAAATGAAATAGTTTCCACTACAGACCGCTGTTTACCTGACTGTGAGATGCGTAATGAGGTTTTGAAAGTTCAGGAAAACATGTAGGAGGTGGTGACAACCCCTGCATGCAAAGGAATGACTAATACAGACCCACTTACGCGGGACTCTCTTCCAGAATCGCCAGACGTGTTCAATAAAGAGACAGTTTAAAAATCTCTAGTTACGTGCTCAATTGCAGTAAGCTTCAGGATGATGTGCTGTTTGGCAGTTTGGGAGCGTTTCCTGTATGCTTTAAAATACAGGGCTTCCTCAGATAGTATAGACGACATAGTTACCCGAATGCAATTTTATCTAGCTCCCTGCTCCTCCCTTTCCTGAAGGAAGAAAATGGATTCATGATAAATGGAAATAAAATCACATATGTCAAGATTTTCTATGGATTGTCACTCTCAAAATAGTGTTTGGGGAGTCTTTGTGGGTGATGGGGCTTGGGTGTGAGATGCTCATGGACCACCCCAGACTTCCTCCACACCCGGGCAGCGGTGCTATTCATGCAGGGTGCGGACCAGGTAGCTGAGAGCTGAGCTCTGTGATTCCACGTAGTTCGAGAGCAGAGTTCTGTCGTGTGTGTGAAGCAACGTGTCACATACCCCTTTGCAACAGAAAAAAAATTTTTTTAATTGTTACCTCAGTTATCTTTTTGGTTTTTTTTTTTTGGTGTTTTCCCCACTTTAGCTAATTCTTTTTCTGATTACCAGAGTAATCTACATTATACAAAAGCAAAGAATGCAGACACAACACAGAGAGGGAACATCTCACGTGCTCTCACCACAATAGGTAGCCTCATTCGCAGGTAGCAGCAGAGGCTTTATTTGTAGTATGTTGCCAATACTGTCTAGTAATAGTAAGATATAACTATTTAGAGTATTTCATACATACTCTGTACACCGTTTTGCAATTTTTGTTTTTCACTCTGCCGGATATTTGGGCATTTTTCCGTTTCAGCATTTTGATTTTCATTTCATTTTTCTTACACTACAATGTACTTAACCATTCCTCTGTGAGGGACATCCGAGTTCCCACCAATTTCTTTTTCCTGTTTCAAGCAGTGTTATAGTGAATATTCTTTTCTGTAAAGGTATGTGCTTGTGGCAACAATTTTGAAATAAAAAATTCAGCAAAATTAAAATGCTGGATCAAAAAGTATTAAAAATTTTTAAATTTTTCAATACTGCCTCAAATAGTATACTATTTTTTTCCCACCATGACAGTAGGACACTCAGTCATGATCTATGAGAATGCTGATTTCTGTATACTCTTACTAACCCTAGATATTATCATTCTATTTTATATTTGTCAGGGGAAAATGCTAGTTCACTATTTAAATGTTCTTTTCACTTGCACATCAAGTTGAGACTCTACACATTTTAGTCCATGGTTGTATTTCTTCTCCCAAGAATTCTCTGTTCATATTCCATGGGCACTTTTCTATTGGATTGTAGATCTTTTTCTTATGGATTTGTATGGGTTATCTACATAGTAAGGACATTAATATTTAACCCATTATTTTTCCTACTTTTTTTTTTCATGTTATTGTAGAGTCTTTTGCAATAAACCCCTGTGGTCAAACATTGCCTTTCTGTCGTGATGTCAAGTTGGGGGCAACAGTGGTTTAATGCTCTTCTATTAATTTGGGGATATAGGTATTTCAGAAGGAAAGTCCCTTTACAACAGGACTCTGTAAGTCATTTTATTTGCTCCCAAGAAGTAGAAAAAAGGGAAGGCAGTTTACAAAGTAGCATATTCTTACATAAATAACTCTTTCTCGATACAAAATGGATCTCGTTCCTTGGGTACCCCCATATACTATTGGAGCAAAAAAATTAGAACAGAACAAACCTGTGTTGTGTCTGGAATTACCTGGGTGCCTGGTGTACTTAACATAAAATTTCATTCATTTCAGGTCGTTCGCAGCAGGTGTACCCCTGACTATAATTTAGCTCATGACATTTATCAGTTACCTAAATTTTAAAACACTCAGCTCCGTTCACCTACACAATCTCCTTTTAGTCATGGCAAAATGTTAACTTTTGCACCTAATCACACTTGCAGTTTATGGAAAATTGTTATAGAAAGAACATTGTTGTCATAATATTTTTTTTCATTCGAGGTAAGACAATAGCCAGAAGAGAACAAAAATGACACAATTACAGCATTTTAAGTCTTTTAACTTTACTCATTTGAAGGTAGAATTGCCCATCACATACATGTGCCGACAATAGCTGTTTCTTGCCTGCCAGGTTTCATCAGTAACAACCATCGTATGAATGCATTTATGCGTCTGAGTTTCAGCAAGTAAATATGCCATGTTTAGGGAGAAGGAAGGCTGTGGGAAATAAGCTTCTTTAACAATCTTTGAAGCTTTGAGCACTGACTTTGAAAAAAACTATTTTGCTTTGTTTATACAACCTGACATTTTGGTTTGGTTTTGTGCTGCCTTGCAATTAAGCAAAGGGGAAGGAGAGACGTGAAATGACATTACAATTTATTTTGAAATATAGGAAATTACATATTTACAGATAGGGCAGATGCTTCCACATTAACCTTTCTTTGTAACGTTATCCTCGCAGAACTTTCTGCCAGCACGTCCCAGCACGGAGGCGCTTCTGTACAAAGCACAGCTCTTCTGGACAGGAGTGGGCTCTTGCTCAGATGTCGTCAGCCAGGGAGGGTTGCAGTCCACTTGGTTTGGGAGAAACAAAGGGAATCTTTGCACGGAACGGTAGAAACAGACTTATAACAACCGCCGGTGGTGTGGTACCGACGGAATCCACGCTGTAGAGTATACATACATGTGCATGTGCGCTTACATGAGATGCGAGCACCAAAACACGAGTAACAGCGAGCATATTGCCTTCCACTCCGTCTCACCAAAAGCCCATAAGTCCCTTAGCTGCTTGTGACTTCTGCAGATGGCCTCCGCTTGCTTTGGTCGAGAGCTCTATCTTTCCTAATCTGTCCTGCACTGTGTGCTACCTACCAGCCAAGAGGACCATCCTCAGAATGGCTGCTTCCCGGAGGAGGGAGGGTCCATATTCTAACGGATTCTCTAGTCCCTCTGCTTGCAGGTGCTCCAGAGTCCCTCTCAAGCATGTCTTAATCCCACAGGCTACTCTCCTTACTATACTGCAGAACAGGTCTGGCTAGTGCTGGAAAGGAGGCCCTCGGGCAGGGGCGTCTCTTCCAGTGCACACCATCTAAGTGCCAGCTGCCGGCTACT
>RJWJ010030122.1:0-20143 GCA_004363605.1 Indri indri | reverse complement strand
TTTTTTTTTTTTTTTTTTGAGACAGAGTCTCACTCTTTTGCCTGGGCTAGAATGAGTGCCGTGGCATCAGCCTAGCTCACAGCAACCTCAAACTCCTGGGCTTAAGTGATTCTTCTGCCTCAGCCTCCCGAGTATCTGGGACTACAGGCATGCGCCACCATGCCCAGCTAATTTTTTTCTATATATTTTTAGTTGTCTGATTAATTTCTTTCTAAATTTAGTAGAGGCGGGGTCTCGCTCTTGCTCAGGCTGGTCTTGAACTCCTGAGCTCAAACAATCCGCCCACCTCGGCCTCCCAGAGTGCTAGGATTACAGGCGTGAGCCACCACGCCCGGCCTGGTCTGTTCTTCTTTTTCCAGGTCTTTTACTCAATTCATGAGGTTGTCTATTTGTGATCTTTCTGTCTACAAAGAAAAACTGGTGCCTATCCTGCAAAAATTATTCCACAGCATCGATAAGGATGGAATCCTCCCCAACACATTTTATGAAGCCAACATAACCTGGATACCAAAACCAGGAAAAGGATGCAACAAAAAAAGGCAACTACAGACCAATATCCCTTATGAATAAAGATGCAAAAATTCTCAACAAAATCCTAGCAAACCGAATCCAGGTGCTTATCAAGAAAATAATCCATCACGACCAAGTGGGCTTCAACCCAGAGATGCAGGGATGGTTCAACATACACAAATCTATAAATATAATTCACCATATAAATAGAAGCAAAAACAAAGACCATATTATCATCTCAATAGATGCAGAAAAAGCATTTGACAAAATTCAACACTCTTTTATGATAAGAATGCTTAACAAAATAGTCAAAGACGGGGCTAACCTAAAAATGATACAAGCCATATATGACAAACCCAGAGCCAACATCATATTGAATGGGGAAAAATTGAAAGCATTCCCACTTAGAACTGGAACCAGGCAAGGTTGCCCTCTATCTCCACTTCAATTCAACATAGTACTGGAAGTCCTTCCTACGGCAGTTAGACAAGAGAGCAGAATTAAGGGCGTCCAAATGAGGGCAGAAGAGATCAAACTCTCACTCTTTGCTGATGATGTGATATTATATCTAGAAAACCACAAGGATTCAACCAAGAGACTTCTGGAATTGATAAATGAATTCAGTAAAGTCTCAGGATACAAAATCAATACACACAAATCAGAGGCATTCATATATACCAACAACAGTCAAACTGAGAACCAAATCAAAGACTCAATACCCTTTACAGTAGCAACAAAGAAAATAAAGTACCAAGGAATATATTTAACTAAAGAGGTAAAAGACCTCTACAGGGAGAAATATGAAACACCGAGGAAGGAAATAGCACAGGATGTAAACAAGTGGAAAACCATACCATGCTTATGGGTCGGAAAAATCAACATTGCTAAAATGTCTATACCACCCAAAATGATCTACAGATTCAATCCAATCCCTATTAAAATACCAACATCATTTTTCACAGATATAGAAAACATAATTTTACACTTAGTATGGAACCAGAGAATATCCCGTATAGCAAAAGCAATCATAGGCAATAAAAACAAAATGGGAGAAATGAATTTACCAGACTTCAAAGTATACTTCAAGGCTATAGTATTGAAAACAGGTTGGTCCTGGCACAAGAACAGGGACATTGACCAGTGGAACAGAACTGAGAACCCAGACATTAAACCATCCTCATATAGCCATCTAATCTTTGACAAAGCAGACAAAAACATACATTGGGGAAAAGAATCCTCATTCAGTAAATGGTGCTGGGAAAACTGTATAGCCACATGTGAAAGACTGAAACAGGATACACATCTTTGACCTCTCACAAAACTCAATTCATGCTGGGTAACAGACTTAAACCTAAGGTGTGAAACTATTAGAATTCTAAAATAAAATGTTGGAAAAACTCTTATAGACACTGGCCTAGGCAAAGAATCAATGAATAGGACCCCGAAGGCAACCACAGCAACAACAAAAATAAATAAATGGGACCTGATCAAATTAAAAAGCTTCTGCACAGCCAAAGAAACGGTCACAAGAGCAAACAGACAACCTACAGAATGGGAGAAAATATTTGCATGTTAAACATCGGATAAAGGGTTGATAACTAGAATCTATTTAGAACTCACGAAAATCAGCAAGAAAAAATCAAACAACCCTTTCAAAAAGTGGGCAAAGGACATGAACAGAAACTTTTCAAAAGAAGACAGAATAATGGCCAATAAACACATGAAAAAATACTCATCTCTAATCATCAGGGAAATGCAAATCAAAACCACAATGAGACATCACTTATCTCCAGTGGGAATGGCCTTTATCAAAAGTTCCAAAACAATAAATGTGCTGGTGTGGATATGGAGAGACAGGAACACTCATACACTGCTGGTGGGACTGAAAACTAGTGCAACCTCTGTGGAAAGCAATATGGAGATACCTTAAAGAGATACAAATAGAATTACTGTTTGATCCAGCAGTGCCATTACTGGGCATCTACCCAAAAGATCAAATGATACTCTATAAGAAAGACACCTGCACCCGAATGTTTATAGCAGCACAATTCGCAATTGCAAAGATGTGGAAACAACCCAAGTGTCCATCAATACATGAGCGGATTAATAAAATGTGGTATATGTATACCATGGAGTACTATTCAGCTTTAAGAAGCAATGGTGACATAGCACCTCTTGTATACTCCTGCATAGAGCTGGAACGCATTCCACTAAGTGAAGTATCGCAACAATGGAAAAACAAGCACCACATGCACTCACCATCAAATTGGTATTAACTGATCAACACATAAGTGTACATATAAGAATAACATCTATTGGATGTCGGGCAGGGGGAAGGGGGCAGGGGGAGGAGGGGACAGGTGTATGCATACACAAAGAGTGCAATGTGCACCATCCGAGAGATGGACATGCTTGAAACTCGGACTTGGGGGGGGGAGGGCAATGTACGTAACCTAAACATCTGTACCCCCATAATATGCTGAAATAAAAAAAAAAAAGACATCCGCACTCAAATGTTTACAGCAGCACAATTCACAATTGCAAAGATGTGGAAACAACCCAGGTGCCCATCAATACATGAGTGGATCAATAAAATGTGTTATATGTATACCATGGAGTACTATTCAGCTATAAGAAACAATGGTGATATAGTACCTCTTGTATTTTCCTGGATAGAGCTGGAACCCATTCTACTAAGTGAAGTATCCCAAGAATGGAAAAATAAGCACCACATGTACTCACCAGAAAGTTGGTTTCACTGATCAACGCCTAAGTGCACATATGGAAATAACATTTATCGGTCGTCGGGCAGATGGGAGGGGGGAGGAGGGGATGGGTATATACATACATAATGAGTGTTATGCTCACCATCTGGCGGATGGATACGCTTGAAGCTCTGACTTTGGGGGAAGGGGGTAAGGGCAAGGTAACCTATACATTTGTACCCCCATAATATGCAGAAATTTTTAAAAAGTTTTAAAAAAATATCAATTGTAATAGATTTGTAGAAGATATAATAGGTCTAGATCATGTAGGGTCTTATTGGACATAAAAAAAGGCTTGTGTTTTTCTGAGTGAAATGGAGGGTGCTGGAGGGTTTTATGTGGAGGAATATTATGATTTATTTAGTTTAGAATGATTGACTGTTGTGCTTATACTGTAAGGGACAAGAGTCAAAAGAAGGACAACAGCTAGGATGCTACTAGTAAAATCCAAGCAAGATATAATGGTAGTTTTTGATGAGGGTAGAATTAGTAGAAGTAAGGGAACATGCTTCAATTCTGGGTATTTGAAGGTATAGCAAATATGTGTTTCCTAGTGGATTTGATTTGGGGTGTGAGAGAATTAATGATAGCTTCGTGTTTTGACCTAAGAAATTTGAAAAATGGTTCTGAGATGGGGAAGCCTGTGTATGATAAATAGAATTGACAGAATGTAAGAACCATGCTATTGTACAGATTATATTTGAGATGCCATTGTTTATCCAAGAGTTTATATGAATTTTGACTTCAGAGGAGATTTCCAAGATGGAGATATATATTTTGGAATAATCAATATCTAGCTACATTTAAAGC
Organism: Indri indri; assembly: GCA_004363605.1. Taxonomy (NCBI): domain Eukaryota; kingdom Metazoa; phylum Chordata; class Mammalia; order Primates; family Indriidae; genus Indri; species Indri indri. The sequence goes on along the minus strand of RJWJ010030122.1, from coordinate 16,058 downwards.
TGCAAGACTGGATGGGATCATGAAATAAGTGCTAGAGAGAACATTCAAGGAATGAGCCCTGAGGTATTCTAATCTCTGGAAGTCTTGTGGGATGAGAAAGAATTGGCTGAGAAGACTGAATATAAATAGCCAGTGCCATGGTAAGAATGCCAGGAGAGCATAGTGTTATAGAAATAAAGTGAAGAGTCTGTATAAGGAGGAATGTTTGATTGTGTCATATTCTGCTGATGATAGGACAGCTAACATGAGGTGTAGACAATGATTGAGTTTAAATGCATAGAGGTTATATGTATAATTTACTAGCACAGTTTTGATGGAATGGTAGAGTTGAAAGTCTGATTGCAGAGGCCGGACATGGTGGCTCACACCTGTAATCCTAGCACTCTGGGAGGCCGAGGTGGGTGGATCGCTCAAGGTCAGGAGTTCAAGACCAGCCTGAGCAAGAGCGAGACCCCATCTCTACTAAAAAATAGAAAGAAATGATCTGGACAACTAAAAGTCTATATAGAAAAAATTAGCCGGGCATGGTGGCACATGTCTGTAGTCCCAGCTACTCGGGAGGCTGAGGCAGAAGGATCACTTGAGCCCAGGAGTTTGGGGTTGCTGTGAGCTAGTCTGACGCCATGGCACTCTAGCCCAGGCAACAGAGCAAGCCTCTGTCTCAAAAAAAAAAAAAAAAAAAAGAAAGAAAGTCTGACTGCAGTGGGCCCAAGAAAGTATGAGAGGTAAGGAATTGGAAAACTCGAGTACAAAGAAGTCATTTGAAGAATGTTGAAATTAAGGGGAACAGAGAAGCAGGGCTGTAGCTTCAAGCAAATGTAGGGTAAGAAGTGTTTTAAGATAAGAGAAATTATAATATGTTTGTATGCTGCTGCAGAAAATCTAACAGAGAAGCAAATTATAATGATTCTGGAAATGAGAAAATTGAGATAATAATGTTATTTTCTAGGTTAGGATCTTGGGCAAAAGTGGAGTAGATTGCCCTACAATGTAGCACAGACAATATACCAATATTAATAGAAGAAAGGCATAGCATAGGTGCACATTTATGAGAAGATACATATGTTGTTAAAAGACATGTTGAAATTCTCTCTCTCTCTTTCTCTTTCTCTATCTCTATCTCTTTTCCATGCATCCTACTGTTTTTCCCCAAGCAATACTATTAGCTGAGAGTAAGGTTGGTAAGGAAATTTTGGGCATTTGAAGTAGGAGAATGCACAAAATAGATCTCTAGGACAGTGGGGAAAAGAGTGAATTACAGAAATATATTATAATTGCCTAGCAATATTAAGGGCCCTGCTTAACTTCAAAAAGTATAGAATGATAATCCTCCTATATTTCCAGAAGTGGAAAAAAATTGGATATTAGCAAGCAGTTGTATAGCCTATAGTATTGATAGACTGTAGTATTGTGGTATTGATAGGGGGAAATGAGGACATGAGAGGGCAAGGTATAGTGAAAAGTTACCGAAAGTAATGGGCCTTGGTGGGGAGGGAATAATTGAAGTCTGAGTACTAAAAGAAGTGAACTGGAAATATAAGACATGATAGTCAGAATGGGCTGCTTGAAATTCAAATTATAGAGTAGTTATATCTTTGGCTATGACAAGGTCTAAGGTATACCCATGGGAGTAGAAGGATGAGATTGGGTGGAAGACAGAACATTTGATAAGAGTAAGCTAAAGAAGTGAAATTCCAGGCTGTGAGAAGTATCATCCATGTGGACAATGCAATTACAAGTAATCATGCCTTAAGTAGTATTGGAGGGAGTGACAGTGAGCCAAGAGATAAAATCTTCAAGGAATTATGGAGTGTGACACTGGAGTCTGTATATGACTGCAACAGGGAAAGACAGGAAGTGCTTTAGTCCAATAATGTGATGTTCAAAGCAAGGTGGTTTAGGGAGAAAGAAAAGAAAATATAATTAAAATATTTTATAAAAAGTTGGTGGGTACTTGCCCATTTTAAATGTCATTACAAAGAAATCTTCCTTTAAATAGCTGGAGCCACTATCGTCAATTTTAATCTCAGTTACCAAGTTATAACATTTGTTTAGAGAATCAGTTGATTGTTTAGCAGTCATCTCTGACTGATTTGGAAGTAGTTTATTAAGTGTGGGGATAGTCCTCAATATAGAAATATGAAAAAGGAAATTGGGGATAATATTTTTTATCTGAACAATTAGAAAATTCAGAGGAAAGTGATTCAACCAAAATTGTGTTGTTAAGTAGCAGAGCCAACAACAGAACAGAACTAGAGTTCTTAAGGTTGAATTATTTAGCTAAAAATCAAAATGAAACAAATAAAAACAACAGCAACATCAACAAAAACAAACCAAAAAGAAAACAGGATGGCAGTTAAATTTGAATTATAGATAAACATTAAATTTTTTAAATATCAGTATGTTGAAAATATTGCCATGGAATATACTAAAAATTCATGTGTTGGCAACCCTGTCCTGAGTAAATCAGTTCACTTACTCTGTCTGCCTCTATCCGTGGGGCTAGATAACCTCACTGTATAAGTTACATGGTGTGTCTGTGTGTGTGTTGAGGAAGGGTTGTTATAAGAAAAAAAATGGCCTGTGTTTCCTTCATGCTTAAGTATGATGCTTTTAGGGTGTATTTTATGAATGTTGGAGCCAATTATAAAAGAAAATCAGACAAGCCAAACAAATACAGTGGCAGATAAACTATTTGTTTAAAGGCTCATCAGACTAAGTATATATCAAGTATTCTTTCTTGTTTCTTCTTGTGATATAATTCAAGAGATTCTTGCCAAAAATAGTTGCAATTTCTGGGGAAAGGAGAAATTTTGTTGGAGGTTAGTCAAGTATACTCATCTTTATCATTTTCCTTGTCATGGTCATTTGCATTTATTTAGAATCATATTATTTGCATAAATATTTATTATTATAACCAAAGACAATAAATGCTCACTGACCTGCATATATTTTCTATTGAACCTTTCTCCAAACTAGTGGCAAATCTTTGTCAGTGACAGAACCTTTGGTTCCATAGCTCTTCAAATTATTTCTAAATGACTTACCACATCATTAGAGATTATACCTTACTCCTGGACAAAATCGATCCATTTAAATAGGAAATGATTTGCTCCCAGATTAACACAACATTAACATTTCAAACTATTGACTAAAAATGTCAGCCTTTCACATTTCAAATGAATAGACTTGCAGTTACCAAAATGGTGAAGTGGCCAAGCAAATTGCAATTGGTCTCTTATTTTCCACAAATGACATTTTAAAAAAATAGATATAAACGCATTATTTACTTGCAATTAATTTGTCTTTGCTCCTGTGTTCTACTTAATTTGAGTCAGGATTAATCAGTTATTAGGTATCCTTTTTATAATGTTGTCCTGAAAATTCTCAATCTTTAAAAGACATGAGATAACAGGTAATAGTTTGTAAAGATGCTTTTAAAATAATGATCATTTACAAACATAAGAAAATAAGTCATATAAGGCAATATTAAATATTAATTAGCAAGTTAAAAACCTCCATAAAAAATGAGTTTGTACCTAAATTGCCCAGTGGCACTAAGTTACGATTTTAGAAATTGATATTAGCTTTCTTTGGTTAATAATAATTTCCCTGTACTCCTGAGTGCATATATTGTATCATTTATTTCTCATAATGAAGCAGCCAAATTATTTTCAATGTAGAAACTGAATCTCAGAATGTTAGTGTCTTGTCTGACATCATGTAGTTGGTAAAGCTGAGAAACAAATTCCAAAGCCTGTGAATGCCTTTAAAAAAGAACTCAATACTGATTGGTGATGTGTTATCCAAGAAGTATTCTGATAGTTCTGGAGAACTTATTATTATTAACAGATTATAACTTATCTATCTAATGCTTTACTCTTTTTCAAGTACTTTTACTTATTCTATATTATACTACTTCAATTTCATTTTAAAATTATATCAAGATTCAGGGATAGGTACCAACATTACCAATAGATAACAATATTAAAATAAAATAACCAAGAGATTACATGATGTTGCCAAGGTCATAGATGAAGCAACAGAGCCAGAAATCAGATCCAGATCTCTTGTCTCTAACATACTCTACTATACCTTGCTGATAATGCACTCTGGATGCTGTCTTCCCTATGCTTGGGCTCTGACTGTCTAGGCAGCCTTCTTTTACAGACAGTCTCATTATCCTCTTTGGTTTTTGATGCTTCCCTTTTAAGATGATGGTCATCTCACACTACTGGGCATCTACCCAAAGGAAAAAAGACATTCGATAAAAAGACATCTGCACTAGAATGTTTATAGCAGCACAATTCATAATTACACAGATGTGGAAACAACCCAAGTGTCCATCAGTATGTGAGTGGATTAATAAAATGTGGTATATATATATATACCATGGAGTTCTACTCAGCCACAAAAATCGATGGTGATCTAGCACCTCTTGTATTATCCTGGATGGAGCTGGAGCCCATTCTCCTAAGTGAAATATCACAAGAATGGAAAAACAAGCACCACGTGTACTCACCAATAATTGGTATTAATTGATCAATACTAATGTGCCCTTATGGGAAGTAACATTCATAGGGTGTCAGGCAGGTGGGAAGGGGCAGGAAGGGATGGGTAAATTCACACCTAAGGGGGTGGTGTGCACTATCTGGATAATGAGCACATTTGTAGCTTTGACTCAGGTAGTGCAAAGCCAATTTATGTGACCAAAGCATTTGTACCACATAATATTCTGGAAAAAAAAAAAAAAACTTTACTGAAGTTATTTATCAAATCTACAAATCTATTGGAGGAGTCTTTAGGGTTGTCTAGGTGTAAGATCATATTATCATCAAACATATAATTTGACTTCCTCTTTTTCAATTTGGATGCTGTTTCTTTCTTTGTTTTGTGTAATTGCTTTAGCTAGGACTTCCAGTACTATGTTGAATAGAATTGATTAAAGTGGACATCCTTTCTTGTTCCAGTTCTTAGGGGGAATTATTTCAACTTTTTCCCATTTAATATGATGTTGGCTGTGAGATTGTCATATATGGCTTTTAAAATTTTGACATATGTTCCTTTAATTCCTAGTTTATTGAGGGTTTTTATAATGAAGTATCACTGGACTTTATCAAATACTTTTTGCATCTATTGAGATGACCATATCGTTTTTGTGTTTAATTTTGTTTATATGGTAAATCATGTTTATTGATTTGTGTATATTGAACTATCCTTGCAGTCCTGAAGAAAATTGTGTATTATCTTTTGGAGGTGCTGTTAAATTTGGTTTGCTAGTATTTTGCGGAAAATTCTTGCTCCTATAATATGTTCATCAGGGATATTGCTCAGTAGTTTTGTTTGTTTGCTTGTTTGCTTATCCTTGCCTGGATTTGGTATCAGAGTGATACAGCTTTCTTAGAATTGATTGGGGAGGATTCCCTCCTCCTCCATTTTTTTCTTAGCGGTTTCAATAGGATTGGTATAAGTCCTACATTTGGTAGAATTTGATATGAATCCATCCATTCCTGAGTTTTTTTTGTTGTTGTTGTTGGGATATTTTTTAGTACTGATTCAATATCACTACTCATTATTGGTCTGTTAAGGATCTCTATTTCTTTCTGGTTCAATCTTGGGAAGTCATATGTTTCCAGGAATTTATCTATTTCCTCTAGGTTTTCTAGTTGGTACATGTAGAGTTACTCATAGTAGTCTCTGGTAATCCTATATATTTCTGTGGTGTCAGTTGTAACATCTCCTTTTTCATTTCTGATTGTATTTATCTGAATCTTCACTCTGTCTTTTCTTGGTTAATCTAGCTATTGGTCTATCAATTTTGTTTATTTTTTTCAAAAGCACTAAGTTTTTGTTTTGTTGATTCTTTGTATTTTTGTCTCAATTTCATTTAGTTCTGCTCTGATATTTGTTATTTCTTTTCTTCTGCTAGTTTTGGGTTTGGATTGTTGTTTTTCTAAATCCTTGGGGTGTGATGGTAGGTTATAAAGTTGAGATCTTTCTGTCTTTTTTATGTGGGCATTTAATGTTATAAACTTCCTTCTTAGGCACTGCCTCTCTGTATCCCAGATGTTTTCATATGTGAGTCTCTCATTTTGTTTTGAGAATTTTTTTAAATTTCCATCTCAATTTTGCCATTGACTCAAAGATCATTCAGGAACATGTTGTTTAATTTTTATGTTCTTGGATATTCTCAGGAGTTCCCATTACTATTGATTTCTAGTTTTATTCCAATATGGTCTGATTAGACACTTGATATAATTTTGATTTTTTAAAGTTATTCAGACTTGTTTTGTGGCTTAATATACAGTCTATTTTGGGGAATGTTCCATATGCTGATGAGAAGAATGCATATTCTGTGATTGTTGGGTAAAATGTTCTGTAAATGTCTATTTGTTTTATTTGGAGTAGAGTCCAATGTTTCCTTACTGATTTTCTGCCTAGATTATATGTCTAGTGCTAACAGTGGGGACTTTAAGTCTCCCACCATTATTCTATTATTTTCTATCTCTTTGCTTAGGTCTACTGATAGTTGTTTTATGAATCTGGGTGCTCCAGTGTTGGGGGCATACAGATCTAGATTTGCTAGAGTTTCTTGTTGGATTGATCCTTTTATCATTATATAATGACCTTATTTGTCTTTTTTGTTGTTGTTGATTTAAAGTCTATTTTATCAGAAATCAGTATAGCAATTCTTGTTTGCTTTTGGTTTCTGTTTGTGTGGAATATCTTATTCCACCTTTTTACCTTCAGTCTGTAAGTTTCATTAACAATTAGGTGGGTTTCCTGTAAGCAGCACAAGATTTTGTTTTGTTTTATTACCTATTCTGCCAATCTCTCTATATGTATTTTGAGACAGGGTCTTGCTCTGTTGCCTAGGCTAGAATGCAGTGGTGTCATCATAGTTCACTGCAACCTAAAACTCCTGGGCTCAAGCAATCCTCTCAACAGGCTCCTGAGTAGGTGGAACTACAGGCATGAACCATCATGCCAGGCTAATTTTTTAAAATTTTTTTTGTAGAAACAGGGTCTCACTATGTTTCCCACACTGGTCTCAAACTCCTGGCCTCAAGTGATCATCCTGCCTCAGCTTCCCAAGGTGCTAAGATTACAGGCATGAGCCTTACCCAGCCGCCAATATATATCTTTTAAATAGAGAATTTAGTCAATTTATATTGAAGATTAATATTAATATGTGAGACTTTTGCTCCTGTCATAATGTTATCTATTTGCTTTGTATTCTCAAGTGTGCAATTGCTTTATAAGACCTGTGAGTTTTATACTTTCATGAGTTTTTATTATGTTGAGTATTGACCTTTGTTTTCCATGTTTAGAACTTCTTTGAGCACTTTTTGTTGGGCCACTCTAGTGGTGACAAATTCCCTTAGCATTTGGTTGTCTGCAAAGGATTTTATTCCTCCTTCATTCATGAAGCTTAGTTTAAGAGGATACAGAATTCATGACTGATAGTACATCACTACTACAACCAGCACCTGAAAAAGCCACCACAAAAAGGCTGACTTTAACCAAGGAATCCATACATTCTTTGCCACTGAAAGTACCCAGAACTGAAACCAGGTGACCATACACAACATACATTATAGTCATATCTACAAGAGGTAAAAATTCCATCAAAACCAAAGTTAATTAAAAAATAAGAATGTGGTGGTAGTCCATTCAGATGAGAAGGAATCAGAAAAACAATTCTGGTAATAAGAAAAAATAGAGTTATGCAACCCCCAAAGGATCATACTAAATTTCCAACAAAAGACCCAGACCCAAAATGAAATACCAGATAAAGAATTCAAAATATTGTTTATAAAGAAGCTCACTGAGATTGAAGAGAAAGTTGAAAACCAACACAAAGAAATCAGAAAAAAAGTCAGGACATGAATGAAAAATTCACAAAGAGATAGATATTTTTAAAAAACCAAAAAGAATCAAATTTAAAAATGCAGTGGAAAGTTTTAACAATAGAATAGAGAAAGCAGAAGAAAAATTTCAGAGCTTGAAGACAGGTCTTGAATATTAACCCAATGAGACAAAAATACAGTTTAAGAAAATGATCAAGGACTTTGAAAAATGTGGGATTATGTAAAGCATTTAAACCTATGATTCATAGGTATTCCTATGACGAAGAAAAAGCAAAAAGTTTAGAAAACCTATTTGAGGTAATAATTGAGGAAAACTTCCCTAGTCTTGCTAGAGATTGAGACATCCAGATAGAAGGAGCTCAGTGAACTCCTGGGAGATACATTTCAAGTTGGACTTTTCCAAGACATATCACACATCAGACTATCTAAAGGCCATACGAAGGAAAACATCTTAAAAGCATCAAGAGCAAAGCATATAATCCCCTATAAAGGAAATTCCATCAGGCTAATAGCAGACTTCTCAATAGAAATCTTACAAGCCAGAGGGATTAGAGTTCTGTTTTTAGTCTTCTTACAAAAGCCTTTAATACGTTTTTCATTATTAGGTTTTTTTTAATTTTAGAAGTTCTATTTGTCTTTTTTTATAATTCCAATAATATTTCTAAAACAATATGTTTTTCTCTTTCATGTATTTCATTTTATCTTTTATTTATTCAAATATGAATATACCAAATTTTATGTTTTGTATTAGATAATTCCATTAAGTACAGATTCTGGGATGTCTATTATAGAGTTTATCATTTCTGCTGATTCTGGTTGGAATTGGGTTATTTTGTGGTCTGTTATGTATTTGGAGAGTATAAGCTCATGTAGAATCCAATTTTTTCTTTGGAGATCATAGAAAGCCTGAGTTGAGGGCACATTTTTCCAGAGAAGTTTATCATTTGTTTCTTCAAGGAACACAGGATGCTACTCATCTGAAACTATTTAGTGTTAACCTCTTGCCTTTTTTTCCATACATTACAGACAGAATGTAAATTCAAACCTCTTCACATGTGTAAGAACTGTGCTAATGGCATAATTTTCAGAGTGGACATTTCTTTTCCACTTGGACTCCAATATGGGACACAAGGTTTTTTTTTTATCTTTCTTTGTCATCTTACGGATTTTTCCTCTACTATATCTTTTTATTTAAGATGCAGCCTTTTGAGAATCCTGAATTTATGCAGGTTTTTACTTGAAATCCTTATGTATGGGGACTGAGCCTTGAATGATTTCCTCCACTCTTCTAGTTATAAAAAACCTCTTGGTCACCTACAGAACAACAAGAGATGCACCTTTAGCATCAGCTTGATACACTGGTTCTCAGATTTTTCAATTTGATTCCTCATTAATCTTGTGAGCTCAGATGTGCATTAGGAAGTTGTATTTGATATTTTATCTGACTACCTAGTCATTTTATAATGGAATGATTTTTAAGTTATTTTATCAAATATACTGTCAGAAAGCACAGACTCATAAAGATCTTCAAAAAGTTGCTATTATGAAAATAATTTTTTCAAGATTATGGTAAAGGGAATGCTTTTTGAGCTCTGTCTTGGGATATAGAGTAGGCATGTGTGGGAAGGGCACACAAAACCAATCTGTATTATTGGATTATTGGCTTAATTCCTTTATATTACACTAAAGGAATTTCTGGTATACTCAATTATATTTAGTATGATGATCATTACTAAGACATTTTCATCAACCAGCTGAGCAACAGAAACAATCTTAATTGTTTCTTTTAGCCTACCTAGAAATGATAAAGGACACCTATATTTATAATTTTAATTCATTATAAAAATACCTTCTGAAACCATCCCCACACTTAATCTCTAAGTTCCTGTAGATACAAATTAGACAAATTCTACAATCAATGTTGCATATGACTTCTACTCTAACATTAAACTTTTAAATTAATCTCCCAGAGAATACTGGGATTTGGCTGTATTATTAGACCTGGAGACAATGATGGATAAGAAGTAAGAGGACTTAAGAGGCTTGCTCTCAGGAGGTAACTCCCCAGTGACCATGTTAGTGTTTTCAAGCAAGAGTAAAAGAAGGATAGTGTATTTTTAAAGGAAGGCAGGGATATTTTACCTGGTGGGGTTTGGGTTTGGGAATACTCTGAGATCTCTCCATCCTCTAATATTACCCTTCCTATTCTCTGCATCCAACTTGTTCAATGTTCTAACTTTCCCAAGAGAAGACAATTGATAAAGCTGTGGATTTAAATGAAATTGTGATTTAGCAACTCAGGGATCACACTATTTGGTTTTCCTCTTATTTACCACTATAATAGCAAGAGACAATAGATTCATTTAGCATGGTCATGGTCACATAATTTTTTCCCTTGATCCTAGAATCTAGAGATTTGAGAATCTTGTTATTTTTCCATAAGGTGTCTGGCACTGTTAGAAGTCGTCACCATTCTATGGTCCTTTAATTTTGCATATTGTCTTATAAAAGTGACAACCACTCCCCTAAAGCGTTAAGTTCACTTATCACTGCATGCAAGGTGACTAGAGGCATAATTTAATCAGCTATTTTGTCCTTGTGTGCCATGGGCTACTTGATTATTATCTATAAATATTAATTGAGTCTTTTGCTGCATCCAATCTACACTAAACCAGATAATTACTCCTAGCTTGCCTGTTTCTGTGGGTATCTGCAACATGCAACACACTCATTGTAATGATTTCAGTATCAGTTTGTGTTTCTGTTTTCAAACAACAGAAGGCAATTCTACCTGTCTTAAATAGAAAGGTTAAGGATATTGAAAGGGTAACGGTTATCTCACAGAATTGACATGAAGGATGGAGAAGCAGGCTCAGAAAATGAATAGGAACCAAGAGAGACTAGGATTTGCTTTCATGTGTGTTCAAATGCTAGATAGCTGAAAACAAACAAACAAACAAAAAAACTAAAAAAAAGATAAATGACAAGTTTAGTGAGTAAAGACATGACTTAAAGTCCTGATATGTCATGTTAATAGGAATTGGTCCAGAAGTGAAGCAAGTTACTTTAAGAAAGTAAAGATGAGTGTCAGGAGAACCAAAACAAACAGTCTATTAGAATATGTACAAAGTAAGCAGATGCAGGTCACAAGATAAAAACTCAATATAAATGGGGAAGAAAGAGGCAAATAGGAATGCAGTCCCCGTACCAAATAAGGAGGTTCATATAAACAGCATGTTAGGACTATGGCTATAATCAAATGGCAAAGTTTTACAAGCATATGTCTTAATCTCAAGAATACGACTCTTCTTTGTATGAAAAAGTAAGTGGTCGCATACTAGAAGTCAAAGGTGGGAACCTGCTTGATAGCTCTCTTGGGAGTCCAGCAGTTGCTCACAGCAGATAAAAAAACTGAATAGTAAGAGGTTGGGTAGGGCTAACTTAGGTCTAATATTATAATTATCTTTATTACAAAGGACCATAAAAGCACTAAAAGTGTCTTTTCTGTATTGGTTGAACAGCCCTGGCGTCTTGGATTCCAAATGTCATAGTCTTCCTTTCTAGCAAAGTACTCCAAAACATAGTCAAGCACTTCTCCACTCAGTAATTACTACCTACTTTCCCATTTGGGCTCTTTTTACCTAATTTGATAACATCCTTGAGATCTGCCATTCTCAGCACCACAAGCCCTCTTATTAACCTGGAGGTGCAAAAACAGGTGAAATCGTGGTCCCTTTTCTTCCTTTTGTCCATTTGAACAGTTTGGTCCAATTAGAAGCAAATTCTATGAGAAATGGTTATATTTTGGGCTCAAAACATGATATTTGAATAGCAGAGTATTTACAGATAATAATAATTATTTTCTCAACAACCATGAACTTAATCTTCTAAAAAGTGAATATAAAATGTATTTTAAATTGGAATATTTTCAGTAAGAAAAACCAAAAACCAGGTTAAGTTAAAAATCCAATTCGAAAAGCATCATTCACGTTTCAATCTGCCAATTTTGATATATAAGCTTCCCTCAAGCATTCTGTTTGACTTTTTCTGTGTCAACCTCATATGACATCTTTTAAAAATTTAACTTCTTTCTTACCAAAATGATACTAAAATCTTTAAACTACAACTTTTAAGATGTGCTAGCTTTATCCTAAAGCAAAATAAATTAGTATAAGGTCAGTGATTTTAAGCTTTGTCTCTTTGTTGCATTTTAAATCTTTGAAGAAAGACATTTGGAAAAGTTCAGTTTATGCTAGGGATAATCAAATCTAAGGATTAAAAATGATATGCCACAGCACTTATCATACTGTATTAAAATTACATGATATGAGCTGTTTGGAAGAAAGGTATAGAAACCCATTTTAGAGATAGTCCCTTGATAATTCTTGCCTCCTGTATTCATGACCTAATGTTGTCTTCTCCCATAGTGAATCAGGGCTGGCCCCGTATAACCAATATATGTGACATAAGTGGTAGTATCTGACTTCCAAGACTGTCATAAAAAGCATTGCAGCTTCTACATTAGTATCTTATCATTCACTCTGGGGGAAGCCAGCTGCTATGTTAGAATAATCTAATAGCCCTGTGGAGAGGCCTGTGTGGAGAAGAATTGAGTCCTCCTGTTCCCAGGTAGCGCTAATTTGCCAGCCTTATGTGTGAGGAACCTTGAAAATATATCCCCCACCCACACTTAAGCCTTCAGATGACTGCAGCTATGATTGACACCTGGTTGAGAAACATGGAGCCACAACTGCTCAGCAAAGTGCTCCTAGAATTCCTGACCCAGACGGTACACACCACATCCGTTATGTGTGAACTTACTCATCCCCTCCTGTCCCCTACCTCCTGCCTGACACCTGACTAATGTTACTTCCAATATGTGCACATTAGTGTTGATCAATTAATACCAATTTAATGGTGAGTATATGGGTGTTTGTTTTTCTATTCTTGTGATACTTCACTTGGGGAAGAATGGGCTCCAGATCTATCCAGGGTAATACAACAGGTAGTTCGCCATTTTTTTATCTCTGAGTAGTACTCCTTGGTATACATATACCACGTTTTATTAATGCACTCATATATTTATGGGCACTTGGGTTGTTTACACATCTTTGCAATTGTGAATTGTGCTGCTATAAATATTCTAGTGTAGATGTCTTTTTTATAGAATGTCTTTTTCCCCTTTGGATAGATGCCTAGTAGTGGGATTGCTGGATCAAATGGTAGTTTGCAGTCCCACCAGCAGTGTATGAGTGTTCCTATCTCTCTGCATCCACGCCAACATTTGTTGTTTTGGGACTTTTTGATAAAAGCCATTCTCAATGGAGTTAAGTGATATCTCATTGTGGTTTTGATTTACATTTCCCTGATGATTAGAGATGTTTAGCATTTTTTCACGTTTGTTGTCTACTGTAAGTCTAATTCTAATATATTTTTCTCTTTTTTTATGATACCTAGGATCTCTGGTATAAAGTCGATAGTGGCAATATTGAATCTACTTCTCTTTTTCCTGATTTGGCAGGAAATGTTCCTATGGCTTCATAAGTATGATGTATGCTATATATTTTTGGTAGAAACAGTTTATCATGTTAAAGATTATGTTTCTTTCTATTCTCACTTTATTATTTTTTAAATCAAACATTTGTACCCCCATAAGATGCTGAAATATTAAAAAGAATCTATTCTAGCCCATTTTACTAAGTGCAGTATCACAGGAATGGAAAAACAAGCACCGCATGTACTCACCATCAAATTGGCATTAACTGATCAATACTTATGTGCACATATGATGGTAACATTCATCGGGCATCAGGCAGGTGGAAGCAGGAAGGAGGGGATGGGTATATTCACACCTAATGGGTGCCAGGTGCACTGTTGGGGGATGGACACGCTTGAAGCTCTGACTCGGGTGGGGCAAAGGCAATATATGTAACCTAAACATTTGTACCCCCATAATATGCTGAAAGAAAATAATTTAAAAAGAATATATTGATGCCATTCAAAGTTTATTTTTCTTCTTTAATATGGTAATTCATTGAATTGGATTAATAGATGTTCTGTTGTTAAGTCATCTTTGTATTCCTTGTGTCAAACCTATTTATTCATGGTAGATTATTATTTATACATTGCATGAATCATTTTGCTAATATTTTATTTAGAGTTTTAGGTCTATATTTATAATTGAGATTTACTTACAATTTTTGTTTCTCATATGGTGCTTGTCTGTTTTTCAGACTGAGTTTGTTCCTTCCTCATAAAATGAGTTGAGGGAGTTCCCTCTGTGTGCATGAGTGGGGCTGAGGTGGTTCATTGCAAAACTCGCAACTATAAGAATCTGTATGTCTCTTTTAGGCTAGTCAGGTTTTCCAGAATAATGCTGGCAGTCATTCTAGTGGCAGTGGGTGGGCATGGTCGGGGCATATGTGTTCAATTGTGAGTTTTCTAGAAACCAAGATGGGGAGCGGTCTGTCATTTTCACCTTTTAATGTGTGTAGTGTTAAAGGTTTAGGCTTGGAAGCAGACTGTCTAGTCAATTCCATGCTTTGTCACCTAGTAGATTTGCATCCTTAGTCAAAAGACTTAATCCTACTGTATCAAAGTTTCTTCATATGTGATATGGGAAATATAACATATACCTCATAGAGTGGTTGTGAACATTAAATGAGCTGACATAATTAAAATGCTTATATTAGCCTCTGGCACACAGTAATTACCTAATGAATGTAAGTTCTCCATCTCCCTCTTGTTTACCTCTTTCATTTCTTCTTCCTTCTTCCTATTCTCTCTCCCTTTTCCTTCTCCCAATTTTTAGTGTAATGCCCCTACTATCAATTATGCCTACTGTCTAGGATTCCCAGAGTCTCTTGCTTTAATGTCTTCAGAGAGTATACTCCTCTGACACATTGACAGAGGTTTAGACACCTACTTTTTGTGTGATAGGTGTGTAAATCTACACTTTTTTACTGAATTTTAGATACACTTCTAGTTTTCAGCTCCACCCATTTACACTTATTTTCACTTCCAAATTATTCTGGGATTCTGCATGCAAATAAGCTTGCTTCTTGGATTTCATTCCGTACTGCTGGTGACTTAAATCAGCTATTCCCCTCCTATATGCCTTCTAGCTTTCAAAATTGTGCTGCTTCCTCTCCCTTTCTCTTCTATGTTTACAACTTTTAAATCCATTTTTTAAAGTTTCATTTCTGAATAGGTAATATATTCATATAGTCAAAACAATATAAAAAGTAATTCAATGAAAAGTCTCATTCCTCATCAATATACACACATAGGTAACCACTTTTCTTAGTTTCTTGTTTATTCTTATAGAGTATTTTTTAGGCAAAAATAATCAAATATTAATATACTTATTTTTCTTCCTTTCTATATGGAAAAGGTAGCATACCCTCTGCATACTGTACTACTGGACATTGCTTTTTTATTAGCTTCATATTGTATACTGAAGATCTTTCCATATAGGCATATAGAAAGCCTCCTCATTTTAAAAATTTCTATGTAATACTACATTATATGATTGTACCACAGTTTGTTTAATCATTCACTATAGATGGACAATTGTATTGTTTCCTATTTTCTGAATTCTAAATAATGCAACAGTGAAAAAACTTATATTTCTCTGATGTTTAACTCATGCGTGTATAATCACAGAGTAAATTCCAAGAGGAAGGATTGCTTCATCCAACAGTAAATACATTTTTAATTTTAATAAATATTTATAAATTACCCTTCAGTTCAGTGGTATTTTACCATTTTGCATTTCCATCAGCAATGCATGGGTATGTGTGTCTCCCCAAGACTGGCTAACACAGAGTTGTCAAACTTTTAGATTATTTGTCAATTTGATAGTTGAAAAATGTTATCTTAACAACATTTTAACTTCTATTTGTCTTATTTTGGGTGACGGCCACCTTTTCATATGTTTTAATGGCAATTTGTAATATTTTTTCTCTATTCACATTCTTATTATTGAATTATTGGTCTCTTTAATACTATTTTAGAGGGATCGGATCTTTTTTTTATTGTTTGTTATTATAGGGGTACAGATGTTTAGGTTATGTATGTTGCCCTTGCCCCCCCTTCCCCCCAAGTCCCAGTCCCAAGCGTGTCCATCTCTCGGAGGGTGCGCATTGCACTCTTTGTGTATGCATATATCCGTCCCCTCCTCCCCCT
>RJWJ010030121.1:0-20145 GCA_004363605.1 Indri indri | reverse complement strand
AAGTTCTGAACAGTATACTAAAAATGGGTAAATTTTATAATTTATAAAATATAACTCAATAAAATAAATTCACATGGCTATTTACAAATTCAATATAAATGCCAATTAAAAAACTCATTGGGTCCGGGCACGGTGGCTCACGTGTGTAATCCTAGCACTCTGGGAGGCCAAGGCAGGAAGATCATTTGAGTTCAGGAGTTCGAGACCAGCCTGAGCAAGAGCGAGACCCCATCTCTACTAAAAATAGAAAGAAATTGGCCAAACAACTAAAAATAGAAAAAATTAGCCAGGCGTGGTGGCGCGTGCCTGTAGTCTCAGCTACCTGGGGGAGGCCGAGGCAGGAGGATCCCTGGAGCCCAGGAATTTGAGGTTGCTATAAGCTAGGCTGACCACAGCACTCTAGCCCAGGCAAGAGAGTGAGACTCTGTCTTAAAAAAAAAAAAAAAAATTCATTGGAAGTTAACAATTAGAAGTAAGCATGGCATTATGCCCTTACTTCAAAAATCAATAATCAGGCCGGGCGTGGTGGCTCACACCTATAATCCTAGCACTCTGGGAGGCCGAGGTGGGAGGATCGCTCGAGGTTAGGAGTTCGAGACCAGCCTGACCAAGAGCGAGACCCCGTCTCTACTAAAAAATAGAAAGAAATTAGCTGGACAACTAAAAATATGTAGAAAAAATTAGCCAGGCATGGTGGCACATGCCTGTAGTCCCAGTTACTTGGGAGGCTAAGCCAGAAGGATTGCTTGAGCCCAGGAGTCTGAGGTTGCTGTGAGTTAGGCTGACACCACAGCACTCTACCCTGAGCAACAGAGTGAGACTTTGTCTCCAAAAAAAAAAAAAATCAATAATCAAATATGTCCCATATTTCCCACTGTATTTTTAGGTAACCAAACAGTCCTAGTGATGAGGGCAAGTTCTTCATCATAGTGTAATTCTAGCTACTAAATTTAGAAGGAATAAAAGAATCAGAAAAATGGCCATTTGCAATTCCCAGTGATTCAGGGCAACCCAAATGGATGCTAACTCATTAGGAAGATGCTGAGGAGCACGTCTGGTAGGTCCCAGCACCACTAAAATCAGGACTGCTGACATTACAGCCTCCTAATACCAAGAACATATGAAGTACAGAGCATCAACTAAGCAGTCTTGCCAAAATTTGAACCTGAATCTAATTGAGCTTTTAGATGCGACTTTCCATTTACAGGAAACACAGAGCTAGAGGAACAAGTTAAATGAAAAAACAGAAAAGAATCAGATAAATCCAGAATAAACCCCATCCTGAAGAAGGACTAGTACAGTGAATGTTATAAAGCAGCTAACAGTTTGTAGGACCGGAACCAACATTAACTGACAAAGAACAGCTCCCATCTAAATCATCACAAAAATGTTTAAGTAAAAAAAAAAGGAAAAAGGGGGGACAATGGGGGTTTCAGATTGAACAAGATCCTCATATTTCATCTAATATATTCAATCTTGGCTACAGTGTAACCAAATGGAAACAGAATTACTATAATATAAAACTTCCACTACAGCACGCTGTACACACCTGTCCAAACCCACCCCCAGCCTCCTGATGCTTCCAACTCAATTATTTCCTGGCCTGTTGGGCCTGCCGACGAAAGAACACATAGATATTCTCTTTAATCCAGTCTTTGTTATAAGGCTGGTATGTCTGGGTATCAGCTCAGCAAACCAGGCAGCTGACATCTGCCAGATCATCGATAAAATCAAACTGAATGATATCATATGTGACAGAGGGACATTTTACAAACACCATGCACTCATTCACAGACTCATAGTCAGTGTATGTTCTTACGCTGGCCTCCTGGTAGGCTGCACCAGCACAATGGTGTGAGACATCCCACCAAATTCTCTTTGCTGCAGCCACCACTGACACGGCCACGGCTGCATGAGCTTAACAGCAACGCCTCCAACAGCCAATCCCTCTTCCTTTAGCTTTGATATGCTTGAAAACCATTATAATAAACGTTTGTTTGTTTTGAAGAAAAAACACGAAATAAAATTTAGTGGCAGCCGGGCATGATGGCTCTGGGAGGCCGAGGAGGGAGGATCACTTGAGGTCAGGAGTTGAAGACCAGCCTGAACAAGAGCTGTCTCTACTAAAAATAGAGAAAAAAAACAAAACTAGCTAGGCAAGGTGGTAAAAGCCTGTAGGCCCAGCTACTCAAGAGGCTATGACAGGGGGATCACTTGAGCCCAGGAGTTTGAGGTTGCAGTGAGGTAGCCTAATGCCTACCCAGCACTCTACTAGCCTGGGCAACAGAGCAAGACTCTGTTTCAAAAGAAAAAAAAATTAGTGGCAAGAGTTGAGTACAATTGCCACTCAACTTTGTTTGGAACAGAAAAGATGACATTACCCAAAACTAAAATGTGTATGGTTCCTGGGATGCCAGACTGGAATGACTTACCTTCTGGCAATCCTCCTGAAAGTGGACTGAAATAATTCTTCCATAACATGTTGCTGTTCCCGACAAAGAATTTCTGTCATCAACTGCAACAACATAGGACTTTGAGATAACTCCAATGCATCTAGAAACTAGAAAAAATATATCATCATCATCAAAATTTTGTTGGGTTTTATTTTTTAATAGAGCTAATAAAAAATACATAGAGAAAAATATAACAATTTCACAGAAAATTAAGAGAGGCTAATAATGTTTTTGTCATCTTTACAGATACAGTAAATGCCTGGCATATAATAATGTTCACTAAATACTTGAGTTTTGATTCCTTTCAGGTTTTGCAAATGTTGTTCTTCTCTTTATCCCCAGGTTCTGAAAGTCGTCTTCCTTCACTACACCAGGAATTGCTCCCTTTTGTTCTGAAGACACGTGTCTTTTCCACACCACCTTCCAGACTTGAGTTCACTATAATGGAACAGCCTGATGCTACCTGCCCCCTGCTGTGCTACTGCTGCCTTAAGGTTAACCTAAATCTCATGACCCACTTCCTGTTTAGAGGAAAATGGGGTAGAGGGACAAGTTTAAAAAACACCTCAAGAAAACAATCAGGTTAACAGAGGATAATATCAAAGAGAAGTTCTCTGGTTTCTTCTAAAAACTCAATATCAGGGAACAAAAAAAGGGTTGGTACGTGAACTCTCTCTAGATAAAAGAGACTAGTGACATGACAACTTGATGGGACTGCTGATTAGACCCTGTTTAGAAAAACCAGATATCCATGGGGCATTTGGAAAAATGTGAATGTGGACTAGAAACCAGATGACATGACAGGGTGGTTAGTTCTCTTCGGTATGGTAACAGTTTTGTGCCTTATCCTTAGGACATGCATGCTAAACTATTTGGGGATAAAACAACATGTCTGAAACTAACCTGTAAATGTTTCAGCCAAAACAAACACATACATACACACATACAGACAAAGCAAACATGACAAAAGCTAGCTACTGCTGAATACAGGAGATGGTTATATAGATGTTTATTTTACTATTTTTTCAACTTTTCTGTGCATTTGAAAAAAATTAAAAGGATGAGGAGGAGAGAAATCTGTGTGGATGGGTGCTGTCTACAAACTGTCCTTCCCATGGGGCTGCTTGGCCCCTTGCAGCAGGGAGGGACTGGGTCCCATGGATAAGGGCCTGGGAGTTGGGAGGAAGCTGTAAGGCCTCCGATGGCCTATCCTAGACACCACACAACAGGAACAGTTTCCTTGTACTCTCCTAAAACAGCGTCTCTCAGTCTAACTCACACACAAAGTGAGAAAGTCATTGCCTCTTCTGGGAGGAGTGACATCATTGTAAGAGGAGCATGGGGGACGGGCTGTGTTGGGGCAGCCAGCTGCAGGACAGACACTGCCACACCCGCACCATGTGCTGTCTCCAGCCCAACATTATTACAGTGTGTTTAATCATCTATGTCTTTGTGTTTCTTCCTTGCTCTATGTATATGTGCCTTAAAAACAATGTTTTCTTTGGGGGTATTGGAACATTAGCCTGGTGCGCAGCACATTAGGAGTATGGCAGATCACTGCCTACCCCCCAAAAGGTGATTCTCTTACTTTTTTTAAGTGGTCAAACCCCCGAATTTTAGTTGAGTACACAGTTGCCGAGAATGAAAATGACGTTTGCAGCCTTGCCCACAGGGGCATGGCAAACAGGACATCAGCAGAGACAAGGCCATGCACCTCCTGCACTGAGCCCTGAGGGGAAGGGATGGGTTCTCTACCATCCTTTCCTCCCTCTTGCTGGCTGGAAGGAGCGGAAGCAGCCACCCTGGACGAGACAGACGCTGTGTGAACAAAAAGGGTCAAAGGAGACTGGGTTCCTGCTAACTGCGGAGCTGCCCAAGGCTCATACAAAGAGAAAGATAATCTACCTTTGTCTAAGCCACTAGCAGAGACCCTGCTGTGTATATACTAAATACAGGTTCAGCATCCCTAATCCCAAAACCCAAAATCCAAATCCAAAATGTTCCCAAA
This sequence comes from Indri indri, assembly GCA_004363605.1. Lineage (NCBI taxonomy): Eukaryota > Metazoa > Chordata > Mammalia > Primates > Indriidae > Indri > Indri indri. The sequence goes on along the minus strand of RJWJ010030121.1, from coordinate 15,684 downwards.
TCCAAAACTCTTTGACTGCCAACATGTCACCACAAGTGGAAAATTGCACACCCGACACCTTTGCTCTCTGACAGTTTAATATAAACAAATGTTATTTTAAGCACACAATTATTAAAAATTTGTATAAAATTACCTTCAGCCTATGTGTATGAAGTATATATGAAACACAGATGAATTTCCTGTTGAGATTTGGGTCCTCCCCCCAAGATACCTCATTATGTATATGCAAATACTCCAAAATCCAAAAAAGTCCAAAATCCAAATCATTTCTGGTCCCAAGCATTTCAGATATGGGATAATCAAACTGTAGTATCACTGACATTCACTAAATGCGTCTCAAATAGTCACTACTCCATTAAATTTTAGAAACTTGAATACTGGCAATATCCATTTCTTAGCTTCTTTGGAATTACTGTTCATAATTTATACATACGTTACATATTCCATTTTTACACATAAAATATTTCACAATTTGAAAATGGGGAAAAAATTAATTCCAACAGATCGAGATATGCTCCTGCCTCCACAGACAGCCAGCTTTCCAAATGAATGAAATTGAATTTTTAAAGTCAGAGCACTTCTCTGATTCTGGATATTTCACTCACTTTTCATCAAGAAATGTAATCCCCCCACCAAAAAAAATCAACATTTTACTTTTACTTGATACTACTAAAAACTAACCTTTTTCATGCAGTCTACATAATTATTGTACTGCAGAGTCCCTGGGGGAAATTCACCAGACTTCATAGGGAGGCTGGAAACGATGAGCTCTTCGAGGACATGCTTCAGGTCCTCCAGGTGGCCCCCTGAGGGACTGGTGAAGAACGGGAGGAGGAGGACAGCCTGGCCCTGTGGAGCGAGGCGGGTATATGAAACTACCTGTTGTGGGTTACAGATCCTACAGAATAAATAAAAGTACTGCTTTCTAAAGCCTTCAGAATAACTTGTATGTTATATTAAAAACCAACCTGAACACAATTCTTGGGGCTACACACGTGTAAATAAACAGGACGCTGTGCTTGGATTCTGTATGTGCTTTCTCTTTCTATAAATAAAGACCCTAGTAGAAATGTAATGGATAAGCTTTGTGCAGGAAAAACATCATAAATAACCTACGGGGTAATTTACAGCCAACCATTGCAGAACTACTCGAGAACTTGGCACTGAGCTTAACAGGACCTAAGAATTAATTCCTGTTTCCCTTGACTAACAGGTAAATTCCAAGAGACTCCATCACATCTGAAACGGGAAACCTGTTAACCACATGTAGCAGAAAATTCCAAAACATTATGCTCTTTAACCAGTAAAAAGATCCCTTTCATTATGGCCACACTTCAATAGAGCTTAAAACCAAATTATTACAGGACTTTAAAATTAGTGACCTTGAAATTACAATACTTATTAAATTTTTTTTTTTTTTTTGAGACAGAGTCTCACTCCGTTGCCCTGGCTAGAGTGAGTGCCGTGGCGTTAGCCTAGCTCACAGCAACCTCAAACTCCTGGGCTCAAGCAATCCTACTGCCTCAGCCTCCTGAGTAGCTGGGACTACAGGCATTCGCTACCATGCCCGGCTAATTTTTTCTATGTATTTTTAGTTGTCCAGATAATTTCTTTCTATGTTTTTTAGTAGAGACGGGGTGTCGCTCTTGCTCAGGCTGGTCTCGAACTCCTGAGCTCAAACAATCCACCCGCCTCGGCCTCCCAGAGTGCTAGGATTACCAGCGTGAGCCACCGCGCCCAGCCACTTATTAAATTCTTGACATTAAAAATCACAAACAGGCTTTATATTATTCTTAATAGAAAAATGGTTGAGTAATAAAGTTAATACAGCAATTCCAAACCATGATAATCTCATGGCTATACTGTATAAGAAACGTTCTCATCTCTTGTGGAGACACACCAAACGTGCAGATCGGATCACATGAAGCCTGGTTTCCCTCTGGCTACTAGGTGGCGTGACTGTACAATTGAAACAGGCCGGGCGCGGTGGCTCACGCCTGTAATCCTAGCACTCTAGGAGGCCGAGGCGGGCAGATCGTCCTGAGCTCAGGAGTTCGAGACCAGCCTGAGCAAGAGCGAGACCCCGTCTCTACCAAAAATAGAAAGAAATTAATTGGACAGCTAAAAATATATATAGAAAAAAATTTGCCGGGCATGGTGGCACATGCCTGGAGTCCCAGCTACTCAGGAGGCTGAGGCAGTAGGATCACTTGAGCCCAGGAGTTTGAGGTTGCTGTGAGCGAGGCTGATGCCAGGGCACTCGCCCCAGGCAAAAGAGTGAGACTCTGTCTCAAAAAAAAAAAAAAAAGAAAAAAAAAAAGAAATAGACACGCCACACACCCATGGTTGTCAAGACCCAGTGATAAGGAGGGGTTTCACTGTACTAAGCTCTCTATTTTTGTACATGTTTGAAATTTGCCATAATAAAAAATAAAAAACACCACAAATATGCAAAAATATAAAAATGGGAAAATAAAAGAGAATGTAAACTGAAAAAGGAGTCTTTTTTTTTTAACCACTTACCTTTAAATGTAGACCCAACTTTGTATCAGCCAGTAGACTAGCATATGTTGTAAAGACTTCAGGGAATGAGCTGTGATTTGTACTAAAAGATACAGATGAATCAATCTACAGGAGGGAAAACAAGAGTGTGACACATTTCTATATTATGCCTCTATCTCCTGTAACAAATGTTTACGTTTCAGAAATGAACTATATATTTGTCCTCGGGCTTCAACAATATTTCAACAATCTTGTTCTGGAATATTTTAATACTATCTGTTAAGACAATGCATGTAAAGATAAAGTATTAGAAATGATAAGCATAATAAATAATGACACAAAATAATGGGAAAAGTAACAAATATAAGGTAATCAGCAATTATCCCATCAAAATATTTTTTATTTATCAAACTAACGAACTCTCGAAACAACTTACGAAACATTTTTAAAGATACAAGTTATAGAGCTCAAAACAACAAACATTACTGTATTTTTTTTAGGTTTCTCAAAGTACCTGTAAAATCTTTGCCAGTAAGGCCAGCACTGCCATTTTACTTTCAGGAGCAGAATCTGTGGCCCACCACAGATCCAACTTCCTCCAGTGTCGCAGAATTGTAGTCACAAGTTTCAGTCCTTGGTGTCTCTGACTTGCTCGATCCTTGAAGCTCTGATCTAACATACCATTCAAAATGGCACTCACCTGAAACAATATTATGGTGTTTGAAGAAAAAAGTCTTAATATTGAGAATGGCAGATATACAGCAAAATTTACTTTCATTTCACAGCTATTCTTGGAAAATAAAGATGCTATTTCTATAACAGAGGTTTGCCTACTCAAAACTCCTCAAATTTGATCTGACTCATCTGTGTCATCAGACTCATGCTGCTGTCCTGGCTTTCTTATTTTGGGGCATTCTCAGTGGAACTCCACTTGGAAGAGGAATTAGTTCTTTTCTGTCACCAGCACCACCACTGTACAGTCACGTGTGCACACACATGCACACAGCACACACATAAATACACATGTCCTTTCCCACCACCACCCTTTGAACAGAGTGCTAGCCTAATCTTGGTTAGCTTAGATTCAGTATTCCTGTCACTCTGACAATGTAAACATTTTTCACAGACACTTCGAGTGACATACTACCAATATTTTTCCCCTTTTTTGGAACATTTTATTCTCCCTGAAGGTAATCCTTGTTTGCTTTCTTTGTTGTTTTCAGTGTGCCTATCATTAATTCGTCATCAAACTCTCCCAAGTTAATTATTAATAAATCGCCTCAAGTCCTCTATACCCACCAGGAAGTCTACCCCCTCCATCTCTGTGGAGAATTGGTCCACACCCGTGTTGGGGCCACTTCCTGCACCCAGCTTCTCCTCTCTCCTGGCTCACTCCCGGAGAGCCTTAGGACTCTCCACCAGTGGCCTCGTGACAAGACACGTGGGAGACACACTCCTTCGGTATCTGCCACATCTGAAGCACCCGCATTCTACTCTCACACGTGACTGATGGATCCAGCTGGATTCAGAACTCCAGGCTGGAGATTTCTGTCCATGAACTGTGGTGTCCACACTGCTGTTGAAAAGACAAAAGTCACTCAATTTCTTGATCCTTTTATAATAACTGATTTTCCTCTTGTAGGAACTTCTCGGGATTTTTTCTTGTGGTGAAACCCCAGGGTTCTGAATTCTCAAGAAATGTGCTCCATCTGGAGCGGTTTCCACGCACTGTGCTGGACATGCCACAGCCCTTTTCTACCTGAAAACTCAAGGCCTTCACTCCAGGGGGTCCCCTTGGGCTGCCAGCAGTGAAGTCTCTCCTGGCCCTGCCCTCTGGCACCGAGGCCTGCTGCTCAGCCTCAAGCTCCGACCCCAAGGCTCCTCCACGTTTCTCTATTTTCTGTATTTTTCACTCTGTTCTCTCTGAGAGTTCTTTGATCTTATCTTCCAAACCCATTTCATTTTTAATCTCTGATGTCTATGCTTAATTCCAAAGAGCTCTTTTTTGTTCTCTGATGTCCTTTTTCAGTAGCAATTCTTATTTCGTGGATATAGTATCTTCCTGCAACTGTGAGGTTTTCTTCTTCTTCTATTTCCATTTCGCTGAACAGTCTCTGCCCCAATGTGATTTTTTCCTGCTGTCCCTTTTGGAATCCCTTTCCTCGGGTGCCTGGGCTCCTTGGCTGCTGGCTCCCAAGTCAGAACAGAATGAAGTGCTGTGCAGCGTGCAGGATGTGCTGGTGGTGAGGCCTGTTATGAGCCGAGCTGGTTGGTGGTGATGTCTCTGTCTTTGTTTCCCATTAGGGCTTGTCAGGATGTTCTGATATCCAGCCAAGGGGACACACCGAGCTGACAGTATTCCAGAAGCCAAATCAGGGAAAAGGGCCAAGAGCCTCTATGTCTAGAATTAGGTAGGCTCCCACTTAATTTCCCTGTCTTCATGAAGCTATCCTTACGCTCAGCCATGCCAGAGTTGCCCCATCCAGAAATATTTACCCTCTCCAGAGAATCAGTGCCCATCTTCTCCTAAAGTGGGAGGGCAAGGCCCCCAACGGCAGGGAGAGGTGGGTGCTGTGGGGGAGGGCTGGCTTTCACCCAAACCTCCCTATCAGCCTCCCTCTCACACTTGCTCTCCACGGCTGGCCCTGCTGGGGCTCGACACACATGGCCGCCCCGTGTCCCTGCTGCCCTGTCGCGGTGCAGCTGTCTTGGACTCTGAAGTCTATTGTACTTGTCCTTTTTATTTACAGCTATTGTCACTCCTGGAAGTCATTCCTCTTTTTCTCTGTGTCCTTTAAGATTGTGTTGTTGCCTTTTTTTTAACCCCATTCTGTCATTTTAGAGGGATTTGGAGGAGTAGAGGTAAAGGTGTATGTTTTTATCTATCATGTTCTCCAGAAGTCTGAATAGTTTACAAGCTCAGAATGCTAAATCTTCTGACTATCATGGGTCTACTACAATTTTATTTCTAACTTTAAAAAAATATAAATTCCTACTATAATCTACCATAAAATATTCTCCTATAATAGACAAGCACTTTTTGAAATAAAAGCTCAACTTACCAGGAAATTATGCACTCTCCCTTAAAATGGTCATACCAACAGTTAACAGTTTCTGTCCCTACAGAGCAGGTTAGATTTCAAAATCCCAGAAGTTTAGCAAACCAAAGTCAAATATGTGTCAAATACTGATCTCCAGATTCAGTGTGAGGGGACACAGGGGGTCACAGCAGGAATATGCAGGAAATGATGGCTCAGCCTTGAGACCACAAGTGAGCTCTGACTACAGGAAGGTCACTGGAGTATGGGTGCCAGCTGTGGCCAGCAGGAGAGCAAAGCCAGCTCTGGGCCTCAGGATGCGTTGTAGGCACCAAGGCCACATCTTGGCAAAAGTCAACATCCTACTTAGTTGTGCCTTGTAATATTAGGCCTGGAGATTTGGGGGAGGGGCGAGCGGCAGGAGAGAATAGAAAAAATAATCACTGTTTCAAATCCATTAACATTCATTAAGCATTGACTGGTAATGGCTGTGTTTTGGTTTCTTTGATTTTGTTTTTAAATATTAGCAAGAGCTTTTAACCCTCCAAGAAGAAATCGTGTTTTGTCTTAATGAAATTATTTCAGGAATACCGTAACCCTTCATAAGCATTATATGAGAAAATATTTACTTAAAGGAAAATTTTATTACCATTTTCGGATTATCCACTGATGATTTCATGAGCTCCAATACAGCAAGATCTAGATTTTTCAGCAGTTCAGTGTTGATCGTTTCAGAGAACAAGCTATAGAAATATTCCCCATGGGAGAAGCTGACGATGCCTCTCTGCGAGCTGCCTGAGGACGGTGTGGACAACACAGCTGAGTTCAGAAGAAGACTCACAAGGTGCTCACACTGCAAGGAAGAAAGGAGAAGTACCCTAACTGGGGCACATCTTCACGTGTTACAGAAAGACCCTTGGGTAGCAGGTAACTTTGAAATCAAAAATCACAGTAAGGTCTAAAGAGAGCCTGATATGTGAAGCCTGGGTTCAAGTTTAAACCAGTCTTGATTTTCTAGGTTTCGCTTCGGGAAAGAAATCTTCCCTGATCCATGTTTTTTCCAAATGTCCAGAAAATCTTATTGTTGCTGCTTTGAGGGTAAAGTCTAGGAAGGGCAAGTATTTTTAGACAATTTAAACATGTAATCATCTACATTAAGTGGATAAAGGGGCAAAGAAGAGGTTTCTGCTCCACGAGAAAAGAAGATGGAGTAAACACACGAGCTGGCTGCAGATCTCAGCAACAGCAGGGACTATTTTGAGGCCAGCCTGCATAGTTCAAAGGCCACAAAGACATTTTTTTGGTGGTGCCTCTGGGATTGTCCTTCAGAGGCCCTCCCAAATCATCTACCCAAAGGACCACCATAGATGGGAGAAGAGGCCACATGTCAACTTTATAGTCACAAAGTGTTCTCTGCCTAAGTACTTTTGGAAACAGGGTGGGATAGATGAAACCACAATTTAAAAAGAACGTTGTTCTATTTCTTTTATTAAAAAAAAAATTGCTGAGAAAATAGTCTTTTAGAAAGAAAGTCAGCTCATGTAAACCAACTACAATAGTTTTCCAGCTAAGACCTTACCCAACTAAATTCCACTGTTTCTAGAGACACACTGCGAGTTATGTATTTCCACCATTAGGAGAGCATAGTGTGTAGCTGTTTTTCCTACCAGTCCTCCAAAAGCAAAGGCCAGCTCCAGAAGTTCATGGGCCAGTCGCTTACAACTGGGGTCTAGCAAAGGCAGACACCGTCTCTCATCTCCAGGGGCAATGCCTTTATAAACCAGGGAAAGAAGTTCTGTGCCAACAGAATGATGCAGATCTGTAGACTAAAATAAGGTCAACACTGAAATGCCTAGCAAAAAGATAATTTATAGAAAAAAAACAATTTCACTCCTCTTATTAATTAAAAAATCTACTTTAGCTACACTGACGACTGCCTTCCAATTTTCAGGAAAATTTTAGCTCAACTTTGTTTTACTACACTACATTTTTCATTTGTGTTGTCTCACCACAAAGATACAATACCAGTTCCTAAAGTTTTTCAGAAGGTTGCTCTGGAAATATTCAAATGTCCTTTATTTTACTTTCATTTTTTATTTACACTTTTTTATATTTACTTTCATGTTCATATCCCAGATACTACCTACATATCTAAAGCAAGTATTTCTATAATTCCCATTTAAGCATGCTCTATACCTAAAGAATATCCAACAAAGAATATGAATAAGTAATTATCATACTAAAGCTAAAAGAAATGCAAAAACAAACTTGTTGGGGTTACCTGAGATGGTAATACAATATGCAGCAGACCAGCACTGTGAAGCTGTTTACAGGCGGACACAACAGAAGCCAGCCTGGTCCTGTCCAGGTGCATGTCAGGGCCATACAAGTCAATGGCACAGAGCTTCTCAATGCTGGACATGCAAGAAAGACAGAAAAACAGAAAGAAAACTAAGTGGGTTCTGATCTCATTAAGTTATCAGGCTACACTGAAAACATATGTTCAATGTTATAAACTTACCAATTACCTGGCACTCAAATTCATTAACATGGTCTTGGAAAGCAAACAGGCAACACCAAACAAGGTCCACACACACTCATCTAGCATGGAAATCTAACGTGGTGCTAACCATGTCTGAAGCTTGCTTACACTTGGTGCAGGGAAGGCACTTGCTAAATATATGATTTCCAAACAACTGCTGAGGTCGCTGGCACCAAACACTCACTGATGAGACCCTTTCCCGAGGAAATGGGGGCGACACCAGCCACGGAGGGGGCTGCAGGAGTACTGCAGAGCACTGGGACCACAAATTCCACGACAATGCAGAGCCTCGCACCACCCGAGTGCCCACCTCTGCGCCGTTACTGTTTCCCTCAGGTGGGCCTCCAGGATGTCCCTGTGTGGGGGCTTCTTTAGTGCTTTCATCAGGTTCACACAAACACTGGGGAGACGATCCATAACCTGGACATCACCAACATTGAAACCTACGCTCACAGGCTCATACAGCGTCTTCACCAAGAGTTTCATAAGGTCTGTGTTACACAAATCCCTTTCCAGCAGCTGTAAGAGATGGTTTGAATAAAAACACTGTCAGCCAGCATTTATTAATATATCTTCACCAGAGTACAGAGTCCACGAGGTTGGGAATTTTGCCCACCTAGGGCAGGGGTTGGCAGAGTTTCTCTGCAGAGGGCTGGATAGTCAACACTTTAGGTTCGTGGGCTGCAACTCCTTACCCCTGACAGCATGAAAGAGCATAGACAGCAGGTGGACAGAGGCACATGGCTGTGTTCCTGTAAAATTTTACCTACGAGAGCAGGCGGCAGGTGGGGTTCTGCCTGCAGATACAGCTTCCCAGCCCCCAGCTTAGGGCTCTGATGTATCCCCAGGGCACAGAATGGGGCCTGGTGTGCAGCAGACATTTAGTACATGTTCCCTGGATGGACTGAATCGAGTTTACTTACAGAACGGGCCTCACAAATATATCTGCAAATATGTGCCAATGTATGTTTTCTGAGGCAGATGCTTGATCACGGTATAAAATGCAGCTGGGCATGGAGGCTGAGGCAGGGGGATCACTTGAGGCCAGGAGATTGAGAACAGCCTGGGCAACATAGCGAGACCCTGTCTCTACCAAAAAATAAAAAAATGAGCTAGGTGTGGTGGCACACACCTGTGGGCCTAGCTATTCAGGAGGCCAAGGCAGAAAGATTGCTTGAGCCCAAGAATTCAAGGTTACAGAATGAGACCCTGTCTCTAAAAACACCAAAATAATTTTGAAAAAGAAAAAAAAATGCAACAAATAAAAAAATTCGAAAAAAAAAATTTGTATTTTATTCACACAATGAAAATCTAAAGGACATGCAAAGTTTTAATATTTTTAAAAACAGATGTACAACATGGTGACTTTAGTTAATAATAATGTATTGCACACTTGCAAATTGCCAAGAGATTTTAAATGTTCTCATCACAAAAAAATATTACATACGAGAGGTAATAGATGCGTTAATTAGCTTAATTTAGCCATTCCACAATGTATACATATATCAAAACATCATGCTATATACTGTAAACATATACAGTTTTTATTTGTCAATTAAAATAAATAAGTAAGAACAGATAACTCTTAGCCAAAAGCCAAAAACCACTTCTAACGGGAGCTTTTAAAGCATTTTTCCAGTACCAAGTACTGACCTCAAAGTAGCAGAGCAGTAGGAGAGACCCTACCTTCCATCCTTCCAGGGAGGTGCTGAGCAGGGTTGTGGTAAATTCCATAATCCGGACGGCAACGGTGCATTTGCTGTAGTTATACCTTTCTCTCTCCTGTGGGCTGGGGCTGTGACCTGCTGCCCCTGTGCCAAAGCACCTTTCTGCTGCCGTAATGTCGTGCAGAGCAATGCTTTCTAAAAAGAAAGCCACCGCCTTCAAAAGTGAAGACTGTGCTCCAGTACCTGGAATAATTATATTAAAATATTAATATATGCTTCCTCCCAACTCTAAGAGTAACATAAAATTGCTTCTTTAAGTATAGGTATGATATACTTTTAGTCAAAATTCAAAAATTTTCAAAAGAAAAAAAACAACTCAATAGAAGCTGAATAAAATGACAGTTATTTCTTCTCATTTCAAGATTAATACAACCCAAATAGAATTCAACTTTAGATTCATACAATAAGAACACATCTATGGAAAATCAAGTCTTAAAACACTATTTGTAGGAATATAAATTAACACAATCATTTTAAAGGGCAATCTGGCAATTCATACCAAAAGCTTTAAAAAAAATATGCATGCCAATTCTATGAAATGTTTAAAAAACCCAAATGCTTTGATCCGGCACTGAAATTCTAACCTAATGAAATAACAGTACCATTTCAAAGATGTGTGAGAACGTTCATTTTAGCATTGCTTTTAATAATGAAAAAACAGAAACAACCTAAATGTCCTTCAAAGAGACAAATTATGGTAGTAGTCTTCAAGTGGGTGTGGATGGCCACTGATCATCTTATGGAATCGAGTTTCAGATCAAATCCCAAACAGGCTCTTTCATAAAACTCATCTGTCTGAAAACACACTCGGGCTTGTTCTCCTTTTCCATCTCCGCCCCGTTCACCACTACCTTCTCCTGCTTAACAAAAGACAGAAGGTGCTCACCTCTCCCCAATCTTACTACAGTTCACTACCCCAGGGTAGAGACCTTCAGAGCCCCAGACAAATGGGACAATTTAAAATATTGGTATACGTGACAAAAGAGTGAATAAAAGTAATGACTAAGACATCATTTTGCATAACAATCCCGATTAAGTACAAAAAGAGAATAAAATATATACATATAATAATTTTTTCTGTATAGAAAAAATTTAGAAGAGTAAACAGTAAACTGCTAATAGTTTTTTATCGTTGGAGAATGAGATTAGTTTTACTTCTTACGGTTTTCCTTTGTTTAAATTTTCAAAATGAGGACACGAGATCCCTTAAAACAACAAAATTAAGGTACGATTTAAAGTTGTACAGCTAACATCGGTAAAAGTTTCACAGCTTGTCTTGACCTATTCTTTTGAGCAGTATCTCATGCTGACGACTCAACTCTTCTCAGAACCGTGTAAAATCTGTTTCTGAACGTCAGCACACGTGTGCACCTGCGCGTACGCATGCATACACAAACACGCACCATACCACTAGACCACTTCTACCACCCTCGAGGTAAAAATAAGAATGCCTGGTTCCTCTCTCCCAAATTCCCATAACAGGGACTTCATCTCTGACAGAAGTAAAGAGAGAATGATAGTTCCTTTAGTAAAGCACCACTACTAAGCACTAGAGCAGATACCCCAAGCTAAAATTCATTTAAATAACAGAACATATTCCCACTGGCAAGTCCAGGGTCAGTCCAAGGGGAAAAGGACTTAGAAGCCTGGCCAGAGAATCGGAAGCACAGGGCACACCTGCCGCTGATGCGCGCTCCAGGTGCTCCACACCGAGCGCTGCCTCTTCCCTCCACAGGTCCCGCCAACACCACTAGAAAGCTAGGGCTGCCCACTTCCTTCTTCCCCGCTCGGGCCAAGGAGAACGCAGAGCATCCCACCTTGCATTCTATCCTCTGCCAACACCACCATTACTACCACACTGTGATAAAAAAAAAAGCTCAAGGAATATGAACATGCAAGAAAAACAAAGGCACTCTATATAGAAACTTAGAATGAGATCCCAGAGCTTCCTGTTAGGAAGAGCTCTTTTAAAGTGCTACACACAAATGAAAACTGCCAAAGTTTTTTTTATAAAAAGATCAAGAGCCTGTGAATAGGACAGAAAGCAAGTGGAGGCTCTGTCCAGGCCTGCATAGCCTCAGCTCTGTCACCTGCATCACCCCCTCGCTGGGAGAGTACGTGAGAAGGCGGGCGAGGCTCCTGGCACAGCTCCTGTATCATCGCTGTGATTCTGACCCGCAGAGAGCTGTCTGCCCCGGTGACTCCCGGCAGAACCTGGCCATACTAACTTGGGGCAAGGGTGACCCACCCAGGACCTCGAGCGCCTCCACAGTCCTCTCCTGGATGAACGTGTTGTAACACTCCAGGGCAGCCAGCAGCAGGTCCAGCCAGTGCAGTGCTGCTCGCAGGCTGAACGGCCCCGGCAGGTGGGAGAGGGTGGGCTGGGCCTGGATGCCCCCGGGCCGGCCACAGCTGCCACCCCCCTCAAACATGTTTATGAGGAAAGACACATCTTCCTTGGTAATGTCTTTCAGCCATAAAGAAGGTGATTTGTTGCCTAAAAAAAAAAAAAGCAGGATTAAAACACATGTATAAATAACTTCTGTATAATTAAATTTCTTTAATCTTTGTGACAAATTAAAATTTCAAAATGATATGGGATAATTTTTTATTTTACCATAGCACTCATAACTTGTTTCACTATAATTTTTGTATTTCCACCAAAGCTGGTCTCTTCAGTGTCTTTAAACATTGTAAAAATAGTTGAACACCACTGGAATAGCTATAAACTAACACCCCTGCCTTTTTTCTTAAAAATTATTTTTCGTTTTTTTAAGTCACAAAAGAGCCCTGTGACCTGGGCTCTGATGCTGGCTGTGGTGCTCCCAGCTGTGAGGATGTGGCCTCTCTGCACCTCCATCTCCTCATTCATGATGGCAAACAATAATAACATCTACCTCTGGTTATGACAGAGATTCAAATGATAAGCTTTTCAAAAGATATTTTCTTTTAGATATTAAACTTTTACTAAATCAAAGAAAGAAATACATAAAATACATAGGCCTCCGCCTATGATCCACCAGGTGTTTCTGGGCCTGGGCCACCCTGGCCTTCCATGGAGTACGTCACACTCACCCGGAGTCTCAGCGTTCAGCAGCCACTGGAGCCACCCCTCTCGGACAGCCTGACACAGGGCAGGGCTAAGCTTGTGCCTGTCATCACGTCCTACTGATCTGGGTGCTCACACACCCAGCACTCCCACTGCAATGACCCACAGACACCTGACACTGTCCCTTAAAAACCACTGGGGGGAAAAGAGGCTGAATAAAGAAAGGCGGATGCCTGGAAGGCCGCAGCAGGTAAGTCAAGGAGGCCCGCTCAATTTTTTTTTTTTTTTTTTTTGAGACAGAGTCTCACTGTGTTGCCCGGGCTAGAGTGCCGTGGCTTTAGCCTAGCTCACAGCAACCTCAAACTCCTGGGCTCAAGCAATCCTACTGCCTCAGCCTCCTGAGTAGCTGGGACTACAGGCATGTGCTACCACGCCCGGCTAATTTTTCTATACATATATTTTTAGTTGTCCAGATCATTTCTTTCTATTGTTTTTTTTTTTAGTAGAGATGGGGTCTCGCTCTTGCTCAGGCTAGTCTCGAACTCCTGACCTTGAGCGATCCACCCTCCTTGGCCTCCCAGAGTGCTAGGATTATAGGCATGAGCCACCGCACCCGGCCGAGGCTCACTCAATTTTTACAAATTATATGTTGGGAGAAGGGCAAGGCCCACCAACTACCCCGCGCCCTTTGTCTAACAAAAACAACTGTGAGAGAAAGAGCTCTATCTATTTAATTCAGAATATACAAGGTCCCTATCATAGGCAACTGAGAGGAGAAGAGCGACAGAGATTTCGGGATCAGTAAAGCTGATGTCCCTAGAAACTGTGTGGGCCATGGGAGACAATAACTAGTTCTACCTACACAGTATCAGGCAGGGCCCCAGTTTCCTCTAAAAATAGGGAAAATACGACACCTCCTATTCCCAGCACCACCCCAGCCACCAGTCCACTCTTCGCTGACTGACTTTACAGGATTATTGTGAGAATGACTTAACACAAACAAACTTTAACTAAGAGCGGTAAGCACATTTAAAATACTAATGATGTTTTTAAAACAATTATCTAAATTGAAAACACAGATATATATTTCCATTATACATGTAAAATAATGTAATAAATTTATCTATATATTTATATAACATATATAAAATATAGTATGAATTCAATTATATATTTACATGTACTCTACAGTATATTAAATATAGTATATAACAATATGACATATTCTACAGTACAACAAAATTTAGAATCCTTCTAAATTTTAGAAGCCCAGAAATATACAAAGTAATTTTTTTCCTCTTGTTCCATGAAAAAAAGCCCAGACAGTACATCTCCACACCATTTCCTGCAAGCCTCTCACCCTGCACACGCCGCACCGCCCTCCCCCAATGGCGCTCCCCACGCAGAGCATGGCACAGTGCTCTGTGCACGACGTGGAGAGCTGGGGCCTGTTCCATCCTGGGGCACAGCTGCCCCACTTCAAAGCTACCAAACCCAGGTTTGCACTTAATGGAGAATACCAAACAATACATTTATTCCTGAGAAATTCAGTAATGATTTCAATCCATAGGTACAGTTTAATGGTTTAGTGAATAACTACTGAAAAGCATAGATTCATTGCTTCTTTAATATCACAATGATGGGAGATCATTCAGATTTAAGGTTCCCGCAATTTCTTATTAATTACATGTTGAAACAATTGTATTATTTCATTAATTGCTAATATTCTGAATCTTAATTAAATATCATGTTAACTGCAATGGTAGCCCAACTCTTTACTTCCTTTAAGTGGGATAGAAAAGCAAAACCGTAGCAAAACAAAAAATAATGGGAGATTTGAAATTTACTTCTTATCATTTGACTAATATCAATAATAGCATTTTTCCTTCCTTCCAAAAATCTTTGAGAAATGAATACTCGCAATTTATCGTCTGTCGCACAAATCTGAAATGATTATTGAACATACTTCTTCTATGTATTAGAAACATATTATTCATAACATTCATTTAAATAAATGGAAAGATCACATTTTAAATAAGTCCGCATCTCTAAGCTACTGGCAAAAGCAAAACCCGTCATTTTACAGGACATAAGGATCACCATACCTGGCAATAATGGAACAAATTTATAAAAGAGTTCCATGGATTTGTGTCGACATTCTGTCTGGGGCCTCCCACAACGGGCTAAGAGCCACTTGACCAGATCCAGTAAGCACAAGGAAGCTGAAGGAGGGAATCCTCTGCACAGAGACAACACACTGTCAGGAACACACTCTTTTTTTTTTTTTTGGAGACAAGAGTCTCACTCTGTTGCCCGGGCTAGAGTGAGTGCCGTGGCGTCAGCCTAGCTCAAAGCAACCTCAAACTCCTGGGCTCAGGCGATCCTACTGCCTCAGCCTCCCCAGTAGCTGGGACTACAGGCATGTGCCACTATGCCCGGCTAATTTTTTCTATATATATATATATTTTTAGTTGTCCAGATCGTTTCTTTCTATTTTTTAGTAGAGACGGGGGTCTCACTCTTGGTCAGGCTGGTCTCGAACTCCTGACCTTGAGCGATCCACCCGCCTGGGCCTCCCAGAGTACTAGGATTACAGGCATGAGCCACTGCGCCTGGCCAGGAACACACTCTTTATTTTTATTTTTTTTTTTTTGAGACAGAGTCTCACTCTGTTGCCTGGGCTAGAGTGCCGTGGCATCAGCCTAGCTCACAGCAACCTCAAGCTCCTGGGCTCAAGCGATCCTCCTGCCTCAGCCTCCCAGGTAGCTGGGACTACGGGCAGGCACCGCCATGCCCGGCTAATTTTTTCTATATTTTTAGTTGTTT
>RJWJ010030120.1:0-20142 GCA_004363605.1 Indri indri | reverse complement strand
AAGAAATTAATTGGACAGCTAAAAATATATATAGAAAAAATTAGCTGGGCATGGTGGCGCATGCCTGTAGTCCCAGCTACTCGGGAGGCTGAGGCAGAAGGATTGCTTGAGCCCAGGAGTTTGAGGTTGCTGTGAGCTAGGCTGACGCCATGGCACTCGCCCCAGGCAAGAGAGTGAGACTCTGTCTCAAAAAAAAAAAAAAAAAACTCTTGTGCTTCAAAGGACACCATTAAGAAAATAAAGAGATAACCCACAAAATAGGAGAAAATATTTCCAAACCATTTCTCTGATAAGGGACTAGTTTCCAGAATAAATAAAAAATGCTTACAATTAAAAATTAAAAAGACAACCTAACTTTAAAAATGGGCAAAGGATTTGAATAGATATTTCTCCAAAGAAGACAAGTGGTCAATAAAGCACATAAAATGATGCTTATCATTAGTAATTATGGAAATGAAAATCAAAACCACAATGAGATACAACTTCACACAAATTAGGATGGCTAAAATACAAAAGACGAGAATGTGGAGGAATTACAGCCCTCATACATTGCTGGTGGGACTATAAACAGTACAACCATTTTGACAGTTCCTCAGAGTTACACACAGTTACCATATCATCCACCAATTCTACCCCATCCATATATACTCAAAAGAAATGAAAACATATGTCTACACAAAAACTTACACAAGAATTTTTATAGCAAAAGTATTCCTAATAGCCAAAAAAAGTATAATAGATACTCCCTATCAAATGATAAATGAATAAACAAAATGTGGTATCAATGGAATATTATTCAGCCACAAAAATAAATGAAACACTGACAACATGCTACATACAACACCAGTGAAATCTTGAAAATACCATGCTAAGTGAAAGCAGCCAGACATGAAAGGACAAATATTGTATGATTCCCTTTTTATAAAATGTCCAGAACAGGCAAATCCATACAAACAGAAAGTATATTAGTGATTTCCTAGGCCTGGGGGTTAGGGATAAAAGTGATGAAAGTACCCTAAGATTAGATAGTAGTGATGACTGCACAATTTGGTGAATATACAAAAATATCACTGAATTGTACAACCTGGAATGAATTTTCTGGTATGTATACTGTATCTTAATAAAACTGTCACTAAAAAAAACAAATTTGCAAAGATGAAATATACATCATAAGGATATACATGCAAAGACAATTGCTTCCCTCTAACTAACTCAAATACATGCACCAATGGGAAAAAATGACAGTAAGTTACTCTTTTCTACTTAATACATCTCCAGAAATCGGTTACACCACATTTAAAGTGGTAAAACTTGCTTAAGAGATCTTTGCAACATCATCTGCTCCTAAAAATGTTGCATTTATTATAAACATACAGTAAACAAAATAGTATAACTGCTGAACATTTAAGTATCTCCTATGGTTATTACAGAATTTTAGAAACATCATTTGGTCAAATATTTATTGTATCAAACACATTAAAAAGTATAATTTAAAAAACTGATGCTTATCATTAAATATTTTTCCTGTATCCCAGAAATCTACTTTAGCTAATCAAATAAATGTATTCATCTTTAAAAATCTTTTATTGACTACATTACAAACAACAAAAAACTACATTATGACACTTGATTATCCAATGACTCAGCACTTCCCTCCCATTTTTGAAGCATAGCTAATAATTTCAAAATTTATCATGATTAACCAAAGCGCTGTTATATCTATCTAATCACCTTACTGACAAGTCTAAATCACTGAGTAGCTGAAGTAGAACACATTCTGATATTAACTTGCCTGTCTTTATTCAAAAAATTAAAAAGCAAAAGCTTTATATAGTGAAATCATAAGTTAATGAAATTCTTAACTACAGACATCTACCAAGTTTTTCATATTTTAACCTAGGAACAAAAAAATTGGAGCCATCCGGATAGAAAACACAGTATCTGAGCACAGTATTGGTGTTCATGTTGTCACGTTGTAGCAAATAGGACCTAATATAAGGAAGAGTCAAGCAATGGACCGCTAAAGAAGAAATCTACACTAGTTTTGGCAATTAACAGGGAACTATTACAAAATCTCAAGTACACAAAATCCTGTTTCATTAAGTATTACAATTCTTGCTCACTGAAACTGTTTCTTTCTTTAAACTCTTAATATTGAGGCTATGCTCTAAAAGGATTTTCTGGACACAATGTGTAGACTGGATCAGAAGGGATCAGAATAGGTATAAGGAGAAAAATTCTACTACCCAAGTAAAAATTAAAAGAAATATAAATTATAATTGCAATTTACTCTGGCTATTGTAAATGTCATCCATAGAGCATATGTGTAAACTTAAGTAACATGAAAAGTATTTAACATGGAGAATACGTACTTACCAAATATTTAGATAGCCTTTTAAAAATCCTGCTGGTGGTTGAGACTCCCTAAATAATAAAAAAAGATAAATCATTTTTCAACTTCAGAGTTACACTTACTCTGTAAAATCTACTCAACAATTCCACTTAATATTTGGGAAATTTGTTTTTGTATAACACTTTGAAACCCAAAGCATGTGTTAAAACTTTGGCATATGATAAATATAAAACAAATTTTTTCACAATCTTACAAATTTAAATTTTACATATAATACATGGAGAAGCTAATGAATTAATTCGAGTTCACTAGACCACAAAAGGAATGAGCTCTATTACAAATCAGACATAAAAAATTATAGATCAGACAACAGCATGCTAACACTGTCTTAGAGAAGCATTCATTCATATGTTCTATTCTTCCTGACAATCAACATACAATGTAATTACTCCACATTCTAGTATCTAGTTACCACCTTTTAAGCACTGAGACAATAGCGTCTACAGAGTTAAAGTAGAGCCAATGAAGTTGAAAAATGTTATAAAATATTCAATTTGTTAAAAAATTAACATGAGGAAGCATTTTAAAATCCATGCTACGGTAGTAAAAAAATTAAAATATTTTATGCATAATAAAAAGGAACGATAAAGGGGCAAATGAATTTTACTATTTATAAAAGTTAGCTATAAATAATTTCATAATAATAAACATATAACATGTAAATAATAAACATGTAATTTATAAACATAGTATAAATCCTTTCAGTCAAGTCTCAAGTCAAATAAAATTCAAAAATTCAAGAATAAAACATAAATAACATTTATGCCAGCACTTTGCTCTAGACTTGAAAAAACATATATACTTTTTTTAGTCACCTCATGCCTTATAGAGATTAAGTCATCTGCATTTGACTGTACAGCCCAATGTTTTTTAAACCACCATTATGACTCCCCAAAAATCAAACATATCAAAAAAGACATAACATTACAAAGTATGATGTAAAACTGATTTGCCTCTTTTAGAGTCAGGAAAAAATCTGTTTTTAAATTTCTTCTGAAGAATTCCAGAATAAAAACCATCTTTCTTAACTAGCAGAAATTACTAGAAATTACAATATCACATATAAAAATAAAAATGTTTTCCTGTAAGTAAGCCATACCAATAGATTTTCTATGACCACTACTGTTAAAATCAAAATCAATAAAATGAATACCATCCATCCACAGGCCATTAAAAAGGGGGAAAGAAAGTATATTAAAAGCTTAAACATAAAATTCAAAAATACAAAGCTTCGGCCGGGCGCGGTGGCTCACGCCTGTAATCCTAGCACTCTGGGAGGCCGAGGCGGGCGGATCGCTTGAGCTCAGGAGTTCGAGACCAGCCTGAGCAAGAGCGAGACCCCGTCTCTACTAAAAATAGAAAGTAATTAGCTGGACAACTAAAAATATATATATGTAAAACTAGCCAGGCATGGTGGCGCATGCCTATAGTCCCAGCTACTCGGGAGGCTGAGGCAGTAGGATTCCTTGAGCCCAGGAGTTTGAGGTTGCTGTGAGCGAGGCTGAAGCCACGGCACTCTAGCCCGGGCAACAGAGTAAGACTCTGTCTCAAAAAAAAAAAAAAAATACAAAGCTACTATAAGGTGTCAAGAAAAAATATCATGATATGAGTTAAGGGACGATTTCTTAAACAAGGACAGAGAAAACAAAACGAATTGAATTTCACTGCAATTAAGTATTCTTTTTAAAAAATGAAAATGCAAGCTACAGAGTAGGAGAAAATATTAGCAATGCACGTGTCCAACAAAGTACTCATATCCAAAATTTTAAAAAACAACTTCAAGTCACCAAGAAAAGGACAACCCAATTTCTAAGAAAGGCTAAAGACCAAACAAAACTTCACAAAAGATAACTAGAAAAGGTGTTCAATATCACTAATCATCAGAAAAATGCAGATAACACCACAATGAGATAATCACCCATGAAAATAATTAATTTTTATCTAAAAACCAGACAATACCAAGTTTAGGCAAGAATGTGCAGCAACTGGCATTCTCATACACTGCGGGTGGAAACCTAAAATGACAAACAGTATGGAAAACCATTTGGAAGTATCTGCTAAAGCTGAAGATACACACCTCCAATGACTAAGCAATACTATTCCTGGGTATACACTCAATAGAAATGTGTACATATATGCACAAAAAGATATGTATAAGAATTATCAAAGCAAGACTATTTGTAAGAACCCAAAACAGTATATAATACAAATGTCCATCAGCAGTAGAAGGGAGAAATAAACTACAATATATTCATACAGTGGAATTTTAAATCTAAGCAAAAATTAAAAAAAAAAAAATCACACAAACTATATATCTCAAAAACACAATGCTTCATGAAAGACAGGGGAAAAGGGCACATAATATATGATCTATTTGCATAAAATTCAAAAATAAGCCAAACTAATCTCTGATTATGGAATCAGAATAGTAGTTACATTTCTTGTAAAGGAATAGAGGCTTCTGAGGAGTTCATATTTTGATCTGGGTTGTGGTTACAAAGGTGTGTTCACTTTGTAAAAGTTCATCAATACAGAAAAGTTCATCTATACTTTTCTGTATGTAAATTATACTTCAATTTTTATGTTTATTTTTTTAAAAAAATCAAAATGAAAAATTGCTTCTCAATAAAATAACTTCAGGCCATCATACTAATAAAATATAACACAATAATTTGAAAATCTGAATTTCCTAACAATGTATTTCAATTTATTTCTACTGATTACATAAAGGTAATCTAAATATAGCTAATCATTTTGTTTGTAAGTTTCAGAGTAGTTTCAATACAAACATAAATTTTACCAGCAAGAAATTCCTTATGATTTTCTATTAATAGTAAAGAAAACTTTGCATAACGTCTTGCTAATGTTTGTCCTAGACATGCTCAAGTTAGAGTTACAAATATGTAATTCTGCACACATATTAAAAGCATTATAGCTAAATAAAACATTATTTTCAAAAGCAACCAGATGGTCAACCCAGGCCTTCATAAAAACTTTAAAGCAAACTACCTGGCCCTGTTGCTTAGAAAAATCTTAGATTTTTTTTTAAACCTAAGAAAAGTAACTCTATTTTGAAAATGACCTGCATGGCAGGGGGACGGGGAGGTCTTCCAGTGAGAACCAGAAAATCTGCTAGACAAATTCTAAAAGAGCTGTAACACTTAGAAAGTCTTAGATTTTTTAAACTAATACCTTTTGAAGGAAAGCCTTTGAACTTTTTAGAGAAAAGCCTTGCAAATATTCTTATATACTACCTAAAATTGTTATGTTAATATTTACAATGGTACCTTTCTTTATTCTAAATATAAACAGTTGTATCTGTATTTCCTTTTATTCATTTTCCGTTATATTTGTCTAATCATTATTATTTAACCTAACCAACTTCTACTTCTCTTTCTAAATTAAATAACATAATTATTTGACCAGATTTGAAAACTTTATCAGATTTGAATAAGGAAACCTGCCTTATTATTCACAATAACGTAGTTGTCTTGAGCTATTGGATATTTTTTTGTTGTGAGTCTCTTAACAAAAGTTCAGAGGGAAAAGGAAAGCATAGGCATTCCCAGAGGCTAAGGAACTCAGGTTTCTCCTCAGGCCAGGCTCCTTTGGGCAAGCTCTACTTTGGAGGACTCATCAAAACCTTACAAAAACTTCCCTCAGTTTTGGGTTGTTTTATCTATAAGAATCTGGCCTGGTAGAGAACCCCTTTCCTAATCTCCAATCAGCCAGGAACTATGAGGTTTCTGCTTAAAGATGGCCAACTACCCAATTGTGGTTCTGAGACACAAAGTACACAAGGAACACTTTCACAAAACTGATTTTTTTAATCAGTCTAACTCTACAACCCCCCCCCCCAAGCATAAAACATGCTTATTCTAATTCAGGTACTTGTTTTTCTAAATGGCATATTTGCATCAAGAATAAATTGAGACTTACAGTGACCACTATGGCAACTTTTGGTATAAACAAAATTGTTAATCTGAAATGCACCTTAGAACAAAAAGGGGAAAAAACCCTCCCTTATAAGAAGTTTGTCTTACCTTTCTAAAAGAGAAAGATCAACTTACTGAATGTAAGGGAAACTTCCCCAGAGGTCACACATGTAAGCAAAACAAGGCAAATACTACACAGACTAGGATCATAGTTTAGGGTCCACTCTGAAGCCAAGAGCCAACAGTGACCAAATTAAGTCAAGACAATAGATCTCATCCCAAATCTAAAGCACTCACAGAGCCAAATATGGGTTTATTAGGAAAGTTAACCTAATTTTATGATTTCTAGTAATACTAAAGATCCCAGAGAAGACTGTAAGGATGAAAGCAGAACAGTCTTCCCCTAAAACAAAAGATGTACAACGAATTCAGTGACCACTACTGTTCATTCTGCAATAAATCTAATGAAGACTGTTCATGAATAACCATGTAAATACTGGTATTTAGAAATCCAGCATGTTTAAATAGTGCTCATAATTTATTTTCCTAAGAGACTGTTATTTTTGTCATTGTTTTTAATTTCAATTTGAGGTGGAAAAGTTGGAGCTAGACTGGTAAAGAGTATAAAAAGGCAGGGACTCAGCTACTCAGGAATTCTTAGTAGTTACATGGACATCAGATCTTGTACCTTACCTGGACAAGGCATTTGAAATCAATTCTCAAATAAGCCATCACCCATTTGATTTAGCCTAATTACAATATTTCACCAATCAATCCAATACAAATCAAGTTTACCTTCACCTTATGCAGAATTAAATACTATTATCTTATATCCTTCAAATGTCTTTTTAAAACTTCATGCCATAACAATTTTTTTGCAAAAGATGTAAATTTTTAATCTCATGCTGCATTTCTAGTTCCTTAACAAAGAAGGCACAAAACTCATTATTTATCCTCTCAAGCAACTTGCCTGATTGCTACAAAAACTACAAAGGAAGGCTTACACATTAACTCGATTTAAAAGGAATCCCTCAATTTTCTGAAGACATTCTCATAGACACTACCAACAAATTAAAAAGCAAATTCATGGTACTTTTAAGACATTTGATTTGCCCCAATTGTTAAAACACTACAAAAATAAAAGTTTCAATACAACTTATCTGCATTTGTACACATTTCTAAATTATACATTTATATCTATATCCTCACTGTTTTCTTCAACATTTCCACAAACCTTAAAATCTTTCTAAATTCTTCACAGTTCTTGCAATTGCCAATTTTAAAAAGTACTTCTTGGCCAGGCAAGGCAACTCACACCTGTAATCCTAGCACTTTGGGAGGCCAACGTGGGAGGATCGCTTGAGGCCAGGAGTTCAAGACCAACCTGAGCAACATGGCGAGATCCCATCCCTATAAAAAAATAGAAAAATTAGCCGGGTGTGGAGGCACACACCTGTCCCAGCTACTCAGGAGGCTGAGGCAGGAGGATCTTTTTAGCCCAGAAGTTTGAGGTTGCAGTGAGCCATGATGATGCCACTACACTTTAGCCCAGAAAAAGCAGAAGACCCTGTATCCAACGAAAGAAAAAAAAAAAGTATTTCTTGCAGGGCATGCTGGTTCCTGCCTGTAATTCCAGTACTTTGGGAGGCCCAGGCAGGAGGATTGCTTGAAGTCAGGAGTTTAAGACCAGCCTGAACAACATAGCAAGATCCCATCTCTACAAAAAATTTTTTTAAAACATTAGCCAAGCATGGTGGCTCATGCCTGCTATACCCAGCTACTCAGGAGGCTAAGGCAGGAAGATCGCTTGGGCCCAGGAGTTCAAGGCTATAGTGAGCTAAGTCTATGCCACTGCACTCCAGCCTGGGCAACAGGGCAAGACCCTTGTTTCTTAAAAAAGAAAACAAAAGTATGTATAGCTTTCACTACCATCTTCATATTCCTTAAATCAACACAAGCCCCACTTTATTGCAGTGACATACAACTGCTAGGTGAGTTCTAATCCCCTTCCTCAAAAATAAACTTTATCTGCAGATATAAACTACCCACCCTGATACTTGCAACTAGAAAATTCTGCAATAAATTGAAACTTTATGAAGTCCTACTATTTCACATAATCCCTAAGATTACAATATTCAAACTAAATTAACAAACAAAAAAAAAGTTACAATTAACTGTGCAAAGAGTGAACATATTAACCCTTAAATCTTGTGCTACAAAATTTATTTTGTATTCTAAAGAACAGCTTAGTCAGCGGCAGGCAACATCAAGGCAAGACCCTCTGCCAGCAAAAAGACTACAGGTCACTGAAGGCTCAGTTGATCATAAGCACATTTTAACAATAAAGTATTTTGTAATTAAGGTATGTACTTTTTTAAAGACATAATGCTACTGCATACTTAATAGGCTACAGTATAGTGTACACATAACTTTCACATGCACTGGGAAACCAAACATTTGTGGGACTCATTTTACCACAACACACACATTATTGCGGTGGTCCAAACCCAAGACTGCAATATCTCTAAGGTATGTCTGTATGTAATCATTCTTTTACTGATGCTCACATTATTCCAGATTTAACCAGTAGGAACTCCTTTGGGTTGTTTCTTTTAATGTCACCCAGGTTTTTAGCACTTGCTTGTTTTCTGGCTTGCTGTATTTTCCCAAGAACTAGGGTCATCTATTTTTCCAAGAAGTCTTGGATCCTTTCAATGGTATTTAGAGACCGAGATACAGATGCTGAGTGTAATCACTGTTGCTGAGATTGTCCATGCTTCTCAGATTTTCTGGCATGTGGGGGACAGCGGGGTGAATATTTACTTACGGATATTTATTTATTTATGGATTCATATTGATTTTCCAATTAATTTGATGTGAAAGATTTTTCTTGTCTCCTTTTACTCTATATTTGTCTTTGTTTTCTTACAGTGAAATTTTTGGTTTCTAATATTATTAATAGGTAACTTAAATCCTTTATATGTAAAATGGTTTCAAGATTACCACAAAAAAAATAGACCTATAAGTAAATGACATCATACTATACTGATCTTTATATATTTTCATTAATAATATGTCTTGGAGATGTTGCCATATTGGACACAAAGACCTTATTCTTTTTAATCAATTTGCTAATTAATATTCTAAAATATGGATGTACCACAATTTGGCCATTTCTCTACTGGCAGACATTCAGACTGTTTCCAACTTTTTGCTATTACGAATAATGCTTTAATTAACATGTTTGTACATACATCTTTAGGCATATTTCTATAAAAACTCTTCATGTATATTCTCTGAATTACTCGTCCATATCATAACCTGTTTTTCCAAATTTTAATTTGTAGAAGCTCTGTACATTTGTTAAAAACTGCTACATGTCACAAATATTTTCTTCAAATATTGGTCTGATCTTGTATCTTCTCTCAGAGAAGTTTATTCCATTGTAATGGAGTCGAACCTGTTTTCCTTTTTGGATGTATGGTTCTCATGTCAAAAAAAAAAAAAACTTATTCCTTCCTCTGTGTGTGTATACACAATTTCCTTCTCATTTTTTATTTATTTGGATTCTTTCTGGACTCTATCCTTGCATCAAAAACAGTGTTTTAATTACCACAGCACTACAGGGTAACAACTATAGTCCAGCAAGCAATATAGTATAACAAGACCTGCCTCATTTTTATTCTTAAAATTTGTACCAGATATTCTCATTCATATACTCTACTATATATATTTAAGAATCAAGTTGTCAAGATTCTCCCACTCCTCAAAAGAAGAAAACAGAGACTTTGATTAAAATTGCATTAATTTTATGGGTTAAAACTTTGAGTCATCCACATTTTACAATATTTAATTTTTCATTCTGATAAATAATAGTTGTCTTCATCTATTTGATCCTAGAATAAAGTATTTTCATATAAATCCTATTCATTTTTTAAAATTTATTCCTATTTTATGGTTTTACAGCTTTGTAAATGGGTTCTAACACATGTTGTACATAAATTTCCAGTATGTATAGAGAATTTTTTTCTCAAAATAAATATCAAACATACAAAATGAAAAGCCAAGAGTCTCAATAAATAAATAAATACCATCGACCTTTGCCTTTAAGAGAGAGATAAAACAAGGATGCTCCCCTTTTTGCAGTTCAAATGTACCATAGCTATTTGAGGGAAAAAAGGAAAGTACAGATAATGGCAAAAATGTACCTTTTTTTATAATTACTTGGCTATACATATATGGGGAGGTAGGGACAAACAAACATACCAGCAACATTATAAAAGTGCCACAAAAAGGAAAAACCAACTGTAGAATAATTTACTTGTGGCACATGTTCATATAAAATAAATCTACTCACAATGGTTAATTTTTTTAATTATTAAATGCTCAGATGCAAATTTTCCTCAGGACACAAGATTTATGCAAAGAAATGTACAAAGCTCAACTCAATGGATGAAAAAAAGGAAACATGAATTCTGGTTAACAAAATTAAACAAAGTAATGACAACAAAAACACCAAAAAGACTCTGAAACTATATCCAAGAGTAAAACCAAAATTCTAAAGATCTAGAGAAAAGAAAACTTTTATATCAGTAAAAATATTTTTTTAAAAGAGTAAAAGAAAACATAACTAGTCATATCAAGATATAATAAATAGGTTTAACTCTCCTATTAAAAGAAAAAGAAATTTCAAATTGCTTATTTGACTGAAAACAGTATTTACAAAAGCAACAAAAAGGATAAAATACTAAGAAATAAAAGTATTTATCAAATTGGTGACATAAAAATATAATTAAAATAACTTGTAAACATAGTACTCTGACTACCTACCTTTATATTCTATGAATAAAATGCTGCATAGAGATCTTAAACTTCCTTTATTTATTGGGTTTATTGTTGGCAGTGGTATTGCTGCAGGAATTCCAATATTATGCCATGTATATTGGAAGACAGACCAAATGTATAAATAAATATTGATGTTATTGATAACCAGGATCCCTGCTATGGGAAAAGAGAGACACAAATATGACACAGGGAAAAGAGAAAAGAACCCCTGTGTTGCTAGATGGAAATTACAAATATTAGTGGTTTTTTAAAGTATATTTCCTTGCTCTATTCAATGAAAAGAACCACTAGAAGCAATGACAACCAGAAATACAGAACACATCCATGCTCATGTTGGCTTTCAAACAACATTTCCCACTAAGAAGAACGAGGATCCTTGTCAAAATAGCCAATTCCAGGTTTGGGACAGGAAATTCCACGTTAAGGTAAGGATGGAACATTTTGTTGTGCCAGAAAGCAAGTAAGTACTGTAAAAATGATGGGACGTGTCAAAGAGTCATAGAAACCAGACTGACTGAGTTCCCATTGGCTAAATTTTAACAATTTGAACCTTCAAAAAAAAAATTAGTCATACATCACTTAACCACGGGAATATGTCCTGAGAAATGCATCTTTAGGTGATTTTGTTCTTGTGCAAACCTTACAGAGTGTATTTATATAAAACCTAAATGGTATAGCCTATTACACATCTAGGTTCTATAGCATAGCCTGTTGCTCCTTGGCTACAAACCTGTATATATCATGGTACTGTACTGAATACTGTAGGCAATGGTAACACAATTGTAATGATTTGCATACCTAAACATATCTAAACATAGAAAAGGTACTGTATAAAAGATAAAAAAAATGGTACACCTGTATAGGGCACTTACTATGAATGGAGCTTACAGGACAGGAAGTCGCACTGGGTGAGTCAGTCAGTGAGTAGTGAGTGAATGTGAAGGCCTAGGACATTCCTGTACACTACTGTAGACTTCATAAACCCTATACACTTAGATTATGTTCAATTTATTTTAAAATTTTTTCTTTCTCCAATAATAAATTAACCTTAGCTTACTGTAACCTTTTTATTTTATAAACTTTAATTTTTAACTTTTTGAATCTTTTGTAATAACAGCTTAAAACACAAGCATATTGTACAGCTGTACAAAAATATTTTCTTTCTTTGTATCCTTATCCTATAAGATTTTTTCTAAAAAACATTTTGTTACTTTTTAAATTTTTTTGTTAAAAACGAAGACACAAACACACACATTAAGCCTAGCCCTGCGTAGGGTCAAGATCATCAATATTACTGTCTTCCACCTCCACATCTTGTCTCACCGGAAGGTATTCAGGGGCAAAAATGCATGGAGCTGTAGTCTCCTGGGATAACAATGCCTTCTTCTAGAATACCTCCTGAAGGACCTGCCCAAGGTTGTTTTACAGTTAACTTTTTTTTTTGGTAAGTAGGTGTATGCCCTAAAATAATGATAAAAGGTATAGCATAGTAAATACATAAACAAGTAACATAGTGATTTATTATCAAGTATTATGTACTTTACATAATTGTATGTGCTACACTTTTATATGACTAGCAGTACAGTAGGTTTATTTACACCAGCATCACCACAAACACATAATGCATTGCACTTCGTTATGTCATCAGACATTAAGTCATAGGACATTATGATCCTTATGACTCCACTAGGCAATAAAAATTTTTCAACTCCATTATAATCTTACTGGCCCACTATTGTATATGCAGTGCATGACTATATAACAATAATGGATCTTAGCCCACTGAATAACAAAAAAAAACTGTGAGCCCACAGTGATAATGAAGAAAGAAAGGTACAAAATCTCCCTTACAGAAGAATACCAGCTAATAAATGTGCAAAGAATAATAGAACTAAAAAATCATCATTTTGCAAGCATCAATGTACTCAAGGAGGATCCAGGCAAAAATCAATAACAAATGTTAAAAACACTAGTTGAAAAGTTGTTGAGAAACAATACTTACCAGTCTCAAGGCATTTCCACACAGATTAACGATTAATTATCAAGGTGAAAAACATACTTATACAATAGAGAAATCAGGTATCATCACCTTAACCAAGTAATCAAATTTAACATCATAAGTAATGGAAAAAAACTAATAATACAGAGGTTAAAATAAACAAATTTTAAGTACATACAAATAAAAACATGAATAAATCTTGAAATGGAAACCTCAAATGAAGTTACAAAGGTATGCAAAGAATATACTATTTATTTACATTTCAAAAACAAATCAGTATTTTTATACAAATATGTGCTAAAAAAGTATTAAAAATTTAAAGGATACCTTCAGAATAGTAATTACCTCTGAGAAAAGAGGCAAAACAATGAGATTAGTAATTTTCAACTATATTTTTAATTTATTTAAAAAGTTCTGAAAGAATGATAGCAAAATGTTAATATTTGCTAATTTTGGCAGTATGGATACATAAGTATTCTTACATGTTTTTAGTTTTTAAGTTTTTTATCATTTAAAATTTTTTAATTTAAAATGAACTGCTACTATACAATTCTTAGTTTTACACAGCTATACAATACTTGGTTCTGTAATGCCTGGTATTTAAAACTATTGCTTTGAAGAAGTTTGATTTAGAGGGAGGTCCCCAGTGACTCCCTCTAGTTTAACCTCTGGTGTAAGTTAACAGAAAAACGTCAGCGCTTCCAAAATAATTATACTATAATATGCAAAATGCATTTCATTTACATACATAAAAAATAATTCAAACAGCATGTCACCAAGTAGCATTACATCTTCTCTACTTTAATATTTCCTGTATGTCAGGCCAGAGGTAGTGGCTCACACCTGTAATCCCACCACCACTTTGGGAGGCTGAGGTGGGAGGATCGCTTGAGGCCAGGAGTTCAAGACCAACCTGGGCAAAAAGTGAGACCCCTATCTCTTAAAAAAAAAAAAATCCTGTATCTTATGTTGTTCTTAGTATCTAACACCATTTGAAGAACTGAAAGTTTACCCATTCTAATAATTCAATTTTGTTGATAACTTTGACCTAACTCTAAAAAACCATCCTATTAAAGCTATTAATATTATTTTAAATATCAATCAGGTCTATGAAAAGAAACCTATTGCTGTAAAACTAGTGCACAAAGATATAAAGCATATATTTTTCAAGTGATTTAACAGTAATCTACTTCTTCACCAGGTCCCTTAAAAATGCTTTAATCTGTTTGTAAAAACTTTCTATTTTCTGCTTAAGAGAAGGTCAAAAGCTTTCACTTTACTACTCTAACATAATCATGAATTGAAATAAGAACTTTTAGCTCTTTGCAATGACAAAGCTACCAGTATGCCTAAGCCAATAAAGGGATTCATTAAATGCTGCTAATAAAGCAACCTTTTGTTAGTCTATGAAACATCAGAAACCTCACAGACTCCAACTTTGCAGTCTTTCCTCCTGTTTTTTGCCATATGAACTTAAAAGTTCTCTTACATGCCATTTTCTTTAACAAGTAAAACGTTATCATTCAGAAATTCAACCTTCCACTCTAGGTAATTTAATAACTTATTAGTTCCAACTGCAGAAAATTGTTTCTAGATGAAACTACTCATATTTTATTTAATTATTCTCTTCTGTTTTCCCATAGAGCCAACCTGTATAGAAATCTGTGCTTTTAGTTGTTCCATCAACTAAAGGAACAACCCTTATAATATTCTCAAAAGGAAAAGCATAAATGTTTATTTATTCCATCAGCACTAATCAATCAATAACCAAGGCATGGATGACATTGTAAAGATTGATACGCAATACCTATCCTCAAGCAACTCAACTTAGGGAGTAAGCAGGCATCCGCAAAAATTACTGCAAAGTACTTACAATACTGTTCACTACTAAATATAATAGTTAGTATGAAGGATGCAATTAATTGAGCTCAGGCAGGATTTTAAAAAACCTTCCCTGAGAAGACTTTCTAAGTTAAATAATGGGTAGTATATTTTCGGGTATGGGAATAGCATATATACAAAGACACGTGAATCAAACACCATAGTAACTTCAGAAATTCTTAATTTAGTAAGGCTAGAGTATCATGCATGTAAGGAATTATTAGGAAATGTCTATCAGTTCATGAAGGACCATGTTTGTGTTCCTCTAGAATTTGGACTTTATTCCAGGGAATGGGCAGATAATAAAAGATTATAAGAAGAGGTATATGGTGCTCAGGTCTGTTTTCTAGAAACGTCACTCCTGAACTACCTGAATTCCCAAAAGGTCTTATTTTCAATTAACTTCAGAATGCATAAAGCTTTTGGGAATTCAGGTACCTTAGGAGTACATGAACGCTAGATTTTCAAATGTGATTCAGGCTCTGTATAACTATATATCTACCATGTACTGCTAATTTAAATTTAACATTTTCTAAACTAATTGCTATTCAAAGCAAAAAATCAATTAATACATCAAATATTGGTTCCAATATTAGGTATTTTAAACCCCTTCAAAGTATTAGAAAAACATCAGTTTCCATGAATTATAAAGTCATGTTGGTTAGTTTTAAGAGTTGCAGTTAAGCCGGGCGCGGTGGCTCACGCCTGTAATCCTAGCACTCTGGGAGGCCGAGGCGGGCGGATCGCCCTGAGCTCAGGAGTTCGAGACCAGCCTGAGCAAGAGCGAGACCCCGCCTCTACTAAAAATAGAAAGAAATTCATTGGACAGCTAAAAATATATAGAAAAAATTAGCCGGGCATGGTGGCGCATGCCTGTAGTCCCAGCTACTCGGGAGGCTGAGACAGTAGGATTGCTTGAGCCCAGGAGTTTGAGGTTGCTGTGAGCTAGGCTGACGCCACGGCACTCGCCCCAGGTGAGAGAGTGAGACTCTGTCTCAAAAAAAAAAAAAAAGAGTTGCAGTTAATTCAACAGGATGCATTTAGAATTTATAAAATTAATCATAAAATTGTAATCCTTACTGTGAACATTCATGGTACTGTCTAGCTGGTACCTTTATTTCTTCTAACCACTATTATGCCTACTCCCCTTCCTTCAACACCTCCCCCATACCTACCTTGAAAACTCCATGTTCTTACATGACCCTGGGCTACAGCAAACTAGTCTAACTTGACCCAGCCATACCAGTGTTTCCAGTTGTTAGCTATTATGAATAAATCTATAAACATTCTTGAAAAAAGCTTTGTGGACATGTTTTCATTTCTACTGCGGAAGTATTTTCTCCAACCGTGAGGACTGAAGTGAGAAATCAATTGCTACAACACATGCTACAATATGGATTAACTTTAAAAACACTATGCCAAGTGAAGTAAGATAGTCACAAAAGGACAAATATTATATGATTCTATTTATGTAGAACCTAAAATAGTCATAATTCATAGAGACAGAGGATATAATAGAGGTTACCAGGGGCTAAGGGGATAGGATATGTGGAGTTATGATTTAATGGGTATAGAGTTTCTGTTTGGGATGATGAAAAAGTTCTGAAAATGGACAGAGGTGGAAAGTTGCAAAATACTGTCAATGTACTTAATGCCACTGAATTGTACACTTAAAAATGATTAAAATGGTAAATTTTATGCTATGTGTATTTTGCCACAATAAATAAGAAAAACCTTAGGGAAAAGTTATTTATGGATTCCTTTAGAACCCAAAGAGCAATAAGAGATCTAACATTTACTAAGTATCAGGCACTATACACAGTACTTCATACAGTCCTCACAACAACACTGGAAGGCACTATTAGTATCTCCGTTTTAACGATGAAGAAACTGAAGCACAAGGCAGTTAAGCCACTTGGTCAAAGTCACAGAGTTAAGAAATAGTGAGAAAAGGACTCAAATCCTGGCAGTCTGACTCTTTCAGAATCCAGTCTTAACCATTAGAATATGCTGTCTCTCAAGCAGCAGCTAAAGTTAAAAAACACTCATAGCAGAAATCTAACTACATTCGTTACAGTTGCCCAACTCCATGGAAATACAAAATAGCAAAAATCAAAATCCTAGGCCTGGTGCGGTGGCTCACACCTGTAGTCCTAGAACTCAGGGAAGCCAAGGTGAGAGGATCACAAGCTTAGGAGTTCAAGACCACTCTGAGCAAGAATGGACCCCCATCTCTACAAAACCTAGAAAAATTAGCCACACATGGTGGCATGCACCTGTAGTCCCAGCTACTTGGTAGGCTGAGGCAGGAGGATCACGGAAACCCAGGAGTTTGAGGTTGCTGTGAGCTATGATGATGCCACTGCACCCTACCAGGGGCAACAGAGTGAGACTTCGTCTCAAAAAAAAAAAAAAAAAAAAAAAAAACACACAATCCTGCACCTTCAATGCCTTCAATGTGTATTTGTATTAAAGATAACATGTTTAATGGTACAACTATAAGCAGAGCATTTTTATCTACCTTTATTATTTATTAGTTAATACCTTCATTTGGCAGTGAGGCATACTGAAGTATAAAATATACAGCCATCAGTATAAAAAATTAGAAAACAACAGGCCCTTAAGACTATTATCCCTGATAAATACCTAAACTAACAGGCAAAGGAGGAAGCACATTAGAGACAAGAGAAAAAAAGAGGCATGTAGAATACTCTGTAAAGAGGAAAGGAGTACTCACATGGCTTTCAAATAAGAGAACAGAAAGATAACATAAAGCTCAAGGGCATCTGGGAACCAATTCACAAGACTTTAGGACATAATTCCAGATCTAATGATACAGTATTATAGCTCCTTTTTTTAATCGGGTGTAAACAAAATCAGAAAGAAAGCATTACCATCTCTCAATCATTATCCCACATTCATAACTTTTTATAACATTCTGACCCAACAATCAAAGCAAGCATAATAGAATAGCTCTTCAGTTTTGGTATCTTTAATTTTTAAAAAAAACTACACCAACACAATCATTCAATAAATGTATTATTCTAGACACTAAGACAGCAACCACAGATATACCCTGCCCTTTGAAAACCTAGTCTACTGGACAGATTGATATTACACAGTTTTAAAAAAATCATGATTGTGTTAAAAGCCATGAAAGGACTTAACAGGGGCACTTAATCCTAGTGAGTATTTTGAGTCAGAAAAGGCTTTTGCCCATGGAAGTGACATTTAGACTGATATTGGAAGATGTTTAAAAGTGAAGAGGCATTCAGGATAGTGGCTGGTGGGGAGAAAGGAGTACAGAATCAGGTGTGGTCACCAGAGAAAGGAATTACATCAGTAAGGGTTGGGTGGTGGGGGGCGGGTGTTTGTTTGTTTGTTTGAGACAGGGTTTTGCTCTGTTGCCCAGGCCAGAGTGCAGTGCCATCGTCATAGCTCACTGTAACCACAAACTCCTCTGCCCAAGCAATTCTCCTGCCTCAGCCTCCCGAGTAGCTGGGACTACAGGTGCATGCCACCACACCTGGCTAATTTTTATGTTTTTTGTAGAAGACATGGTCTTGCTCTTCCTCAGGCTGGTCTTGAACTCCTGGCCTCAAGCAGTCCTCTCACCTCAGCCTCTCAAAGTGCTAGAATTAAAGGCATGAGCCACCGTGCCTGGCCAGTAAAAGTTTTTTATTATGCTGGTGGTGAAAGCACAGATGCTGTTTAGGTATCTTCATAACTGTCTTATTTTAAAAGAAAATCTTTTTATGAAAAAAATTTCAAACACAAAATAAACAGAATAGTATAATAAACTCCTACATGCCCATTATCCAACTTCACTCACCATCAACATTCTACAATTCTTATTTCTTCCACACCCCACTCCCTGCCACCCAACTCAATTTTTGTAATTTTTAGATGAAATTTATATGCATTGAAATATACACTTAACTGTACAACTTGAATAGATAAACCCAAGTTAACACACACCTCCATCAGATATTGAACACTTTCATCACTTCAGGAAGCTCCCTTATGCTTCTTCCCAGTCAAACATGAGTATTCTCCACAACAAAAGGGCAACCACTCTTCAGTATTTTTTTTCACCATAGATTAGCTTTGCCTGTTCTAGAAATTAATATAAATGGAATCATACAGTATTGTGTCCACCTTCTTTTGCTGAGTGTAATTCGTCCATGTCATTTTGTGTACATCAATAGTTCCCTTTTATTACTGAATGGCATTCTACTGCATGATGACATCAAAAATTTTTTATCCATTATCCTGATGGACATCTGGGCTGTTTCTAGTTGTCAGCTATTATGAATAAATCTACTATAAGCATTCTTTTAAAAAGCTTTTCGTGGACATATGTTTTCATTCCTTTTTAGAAAACACCCAGGAGTAGAACTGCTAGATCCAAAGGTATATGCTTAAACTTATAAGAAACTGCCAATAATATTCCAAAGCGGTTCTACCATTTCATACTCACGTCTGCAATATATAAGAACTCTGGGTGACTTCCTAGAAAATTTATTATCAACTGTCTTTTTAATTTTAGCCCTTCTAGTTGTTTTTAGTGATTATCTTGTGGTTTCGGTTTGCATTTCCCCAATGATTGATGTTCGTATCTTTTGTATATATTACAAACTGAGTAATTTTTTAAATAAACAGTGAGGAGCATATTAACATAGGAAATAACTAGAGCAAAGCCTCCAGGAGAAAAGATAGATAATATTTGGACCAAGAAGCCAGCGTGGCTATAGCAAACAGGGAAAAAAAGAGAGTAGCGTGAGACAAGGTTAAGAAGGTAGGCTAGGCCGGGCGCGGTGGCTCACGCCTGTAATCCTAGCACTCTGGGAGGCCGAGGCGGGCGGATCGCCCTGAGCTCAGGAGTTCGAGACCAGCCTGAGCAAGAGCGAGACCCCGTCTCTACCAAAAATAGAAAGAAATTAATTGGACAGCTAAAAATATATATAGAAAAAATTAGCCGGGCATGGTGGTGCATGCCTGTAGTCCCAGCTACTCGGGAGGCTGAGACAGTAGGATTGCTTGAGCCCAGGAGTTTGAGGTTGCTGTGA
>RJWJ010030119.1:0-20149 GCA_004363605.1 Indri indri | reverse complement strand
AAATATATCTATGCAAATTTGGAGAGGTTTTAGCATTCTCATGAGCCTGCTGCCTCCTACCAGGTCCAACATATTTGCTTTATGGTAATGTGTTGGTTGGCTTCCTTTAAAAATTATTATTATTTGGTTTTAAAGTTTTTTTTCCCCCACTTCCCTCTCACACTGGCAAAATAATTAATTAGTTGCAGAGGGTTTTTTGCCTTTGTGTGTTTTCCTTCCTTTCTAGACCAGATTGGGAACTCGATGGGGAAGAGTGTGACAGAATCAAAATGCAAAGCAGCACCATTCTCATATGAGTCACCACCAGGCATTCTGAGAGGCCCAGATTTCATACTATCTTGGATTAATTGTTAATCGTTTTTCCAAAATCATCAAAGCACTTCATAATATGTTCTTACTCTAGAACTATCCCCGGGAGTCACAGAGAGCTGGTACCGCAGGCTCGGAGCACTGCAGCATACTGCTCTGGGTCTCACACCGCCCCTGCACCTAAACAGGGACTCGGAGAACTGACACGCACCCCGCACACTCGTGGGAAGTGCTGTCCCATCTCAGCAACAAAAACAAAGTGGTTCTGTGTTTCTGTCTGAAGCTTTCTCTTTATGTCACCGATTGCTCTCTACCCCGATATTGGGTAGCCTTCTTTAGTTAAAAACAACCAACTGGTCACTGTTTAAGTTTAAGAGGGAGAAAAAGTATTTATAGGAAGAATATGGGCATGTTCCACTAAAGCAATGGAAGCCCTCAACATCCAAGCCTTGGGAAGGCCAGGAGGCAGCGCCGAAGTGAATCATGGCATTGAACCCCTAGGTGGCTCAACTCTGACCATCTTTATCTCCTCATCTGCCCCTCAGACTATCCGCCCTAGGTCAGGCTGGCCGGGGTTATGTGCAAGGTTATCCCTGTACTCGACAAATCAGGGTCCTCCCACTAGCAGCCCCACCAAAAGCACATGAGATGCAGAAGGTCAGCTCCCCAGAGGAGGGCTGATGAGTGCTGTGACCACAGAGAGGGAGTGGGAAACCGGAGCAGTACCCACGGTTCCTCTCTTCCAGCAGATGAGGATACCCGATGTCCTGCCTTCCCGTGACAGCACGAGTGAGAAGCCCAAGTCCCTTCTCCTGTCCCACCACGACACTCCTCCTCAGGCAACTGTCTTCCTCCACCCTTATTAATGGCAACCCTGTGCATCGGATTTCACAAGCCTCTTTCCCAAGGAGAAAATAATCTTCTGGAACTCCCTCATTGCCGAATGGCCCAGACAGAGAGGGGAAGGAGCTGTAGAGAGAGGGAAATAAGCAAACTTCTCATCTATTCCGATTTTCCATGTCTCGCTTTCTCAACGGCCCTTTGTCAGTTGCTAGTCCTGCAAGATTTTGTTTCCTAATTGTCCACACGGCTTTTGTTTTTCTTGCTGGAATCTGATTTGCCAAGTATACTTGGAGTCCCAGGCAGTGGAGAGTCAACATTAATTTTATCCTCTCATTTATTAGTGGGTCAATTTTTCTCTCTTGAATCTCTTTCTTCCTTAATATAATTTCAACCACAAAAAGACTGCCCAAGACTCCTGGGGTGGTTTTTCTAGCACTGTGGAGTGAGGCTTTTCTTCTCCTGTGATCTTGATCTTCCCTCCTGGCTTCCACCAAGGAAGGACATTCTGGGACTCACCTGTCCTGCACGTTTCCAAGAAAGACGTGTTCTTTTACCTAGAGATCTTGCTGTAAGTCATCTTTTATGAGGCAACAGCTGAAGGGATCTTATCCCTGAATTCTTTCTTCATCAAAAGGAATAGTCATCTTCTGTATTTGCAAGGACAAAAAGTCCCTCAGAAGACCTCAGATTTGCCCCCATAGATAAAATCCCACTCTCCCTGATGTTTCTCAGCAGTTTCCTACAATTTCCAATTATTGCTGTAGCGGGTCAGCCCCCGGGTATCATGCGGAGACCCTTGGGTTCTATGGTTCACGCCAAAGTCCAGGCCTCTCTCCTGGTTTGCTCAATGATTTTTATTCTGTGCTTGCATAAAGGCACACAAAAGCGTGGTTATTGAAATTGTAAATGACCACAGTTGAGAGACACAGAAGAAACACTGGATGATAGAACTGATGACTGACTGGCTGAGATTTTTAACAAACCTAATCATATAAAATGTAATAGATAAAAAGGCGAAGTACTTCACATGGGTCCAAAAAAAGAGACCCACTGAGTAAAGTAAGAGACATGTGCTTTGAAGCAGCTCATGGGAGGAAGATGTAGATGTCAGTACATGATAAATGACTATGAGTAAATGGTATTGGTCCTGTTAGCCACTGCTGTGTAACAAACCATGCCCAATTCCAACAGCATTTTTTCCAGAAATCGACAAGCAGATTGTACTATTTATATGAAAATACAAAATCCTATACAATATATCTTTTTAAATGACAAATTCGGAGTACTCACACTTCTGGATTTCAAAGCTTAGTATAAAGCTGCAGTTAGCAAAACAGCATGGTACAGGCATGGGGTGGGGGGGCAGAAATGTAGATCAGTGGCACAAAACTGAAAGCCCAAAAATAAATCCTTATGTTTGTGGTAAATCGATTTTGACAAAGATGCCAAGGCAATTCATTGGGGAATGGTGCCGGAATAACTGGATATCCACAAAAATGAACTTAGACCTCATACCATACACAAAGAATAACTGAAAGCAAATGCTCTACATCACATTCATGGAAATAGTCTTTTTCACTTTTTTCCAGTGGATAGAATTAAAACCAATGAAAGGAAACTATAGAAAGAAAGATTGAGACATAAGACAAGGAGGAACTTTCCAATCAAAGAAGGAGATGTTGAAATCCCCATACCTGAGAAGATTCAAGAATAGGCAGAATAACGCTTCGGCAATGATGTAGCCAAAGGTAACCAAGCCTCCGACTCAGAACTCACTAACTGTATACTGGAAACCTCCCACATACTTGCTGGGTTTTGGTCCATTTGACCTAGCAATTGTGAAATTTTCCACTATTTACTATCCCATCCTTCTGGGGGATTTATCAATTTCTTCCTATAGTTCTATCCATTTTTACTTTGTAGATTTTGAAGGATTTTTATTAGATATATATGCATTTATCCTCTTAATGAATTGAACACTGTTTTACTATGTAGTGATCCTTTAAATGTCTTAAAGTCTCCTTAAATGCTCTCATTTTCAACCTTTTGATGTTACCTCATGTATAGGCAACTTCCATTTAAGTTCAACAATTTGCTCTTGACAATCAAGCATCCTAAGTAAAAACAGCAGGTGGGAGCCTAATCTGCATTATTTTATTTTTCCAACAATCCACTATGCATCAACCACACACCCCTGATCTGGTTCCTAAAACATAAGTATAAGCAGTAAAATGCATGTGTGTCAGTAACAAACTTGTTAGGTTATAAAATATTTAAAAACATCCCTTCTCAACCATCAAAAATCAACACGGTTGTTAACAAAAAGTTTCTTTATTTGCAGTAATATCTCCTCCATTTGATCATTTTTCTTATTCATTTTGCTTTCTTTTTCACAATTTTCTTCAGCATTTTCTCAACTTTGTTGGAGACTCATTCTCTTTGCACAATTTCTTCAACGCTTTCTCAACTTTCTTGGGGACTTGTCTCGCAGCACTGAGCTAAATGAGAAAGGCACTATAGACACGTATTTGGTACAAGTGTACAATGGCAGAGAATCACTCAGCTGAGCACAACTCTGAGATGCCTTTCAGCAACCTCCACAGTGAACATTCTCCTTGCCACCACTTGTCAAGATTTTTTAAATCTCTACACATGATTTCACAATCATATTTAGACAACAACTTTTTATTTTCCTTGAAATCATTTTGCTAAAAATTGAGTTGAGTTTGATGCATAGAAATACAGAATTTCCCCATAAAACATCTGATGAATAATGTTATACTGGAAGGTTCTATAAAGTGTGGCCAGTAAAAGAACTTTCCACTAGCAATGTATGAACTGGAGAAAAATTCTGCAATTATGCCTATATCTGATTGTTTCCTAGTCCAGTCTATCAAGATATGTCTTGTAAATGATAACTTTTGTCTATTTATATTTATTGTAATATTGATATATTTGAACCCATTTCTGCCATATAATTTACTCTTTTGTTTATCAACTTTGTTTGTATTTTAATCCAGTCTTACCTTTCTAAAAATATTACTTCCCTCTAATTAAACAGAACTTTTAGCTCACTCATATGTCCTTTGATATCCTTCCCAGACTCATCATATTTATATTATTCTATAAATTTAGTTCTGGGTCACCATGAATAAACTTCCCTTTTAAAAAGACAACCCACTTAGGTAATTTAATACCTTTAATTGTTTTACAGTGGTAAAATATTCTGGAATATTCTCTTTTAGTATTTAAATATTTCATCCAAAACTATTTTCAGTACGGATCTCTGTATGACAATTGAGAATATTTCTATTATGTCCTCATATTTGAGTAGTAATTTGGCTTGATATAACTAGAATAAAACATTAAATACCTTTTTAAAAAATACTATTTCAGACGTTTGTCTTCCTCTCAAGGAGGTAGAAATCAGGAAAGAATGACTACCCCACCCCACAACAAAAAGAGAAGCAGGTTCATAATATTTCTTGAAGCAACTGGAATTTTGAGCTTACAGGGAAATCGACAGTCCCCAAATCTAAGAAGAGACATGTGTCTACAGGAGATAAGAGATGCAAGCACTGGTTTACCTTGACAAGAAGCATCCGACAGTAGTGAGGAGAACTCCACTAGGGGAGTTGGCAAATTGGTGGAAGATGAGAGGGCACTGGTGAGAGATGATTAAGCTTCTAGAGCAGTGGTCCCCAACCTTTGTGGCACCAGGGACCAGTTTCATGAAAGACAATTTTTCCATGGACCGGGTTAGGGGTGTGGATCAGACAGAAGGTGGAGCTCAGGCAGTGATGTAAGAAATGGAGAGCAGCTGTAAATACAGATGAAGCTTTGCTCACTCTCTGCCACTCACTTCCTGCTGTGCAACCTGGTTTCTAACAGGCCATGGACCAGTACCAGTCTGTGGCCTGGGCATTGGGGACTGCATCTCTAGAGGACACAAGAACTGGGGGAGGCCACACATTCTTACAGTCTTTCTTTACAAACCCCACTGGGTACACACAGAGAAGACTAGAAGACTCCTGAGAGTGTCCCTTGTGGGTACAGACCTTCAGGAGGGTCAATAACCCTCTGGTTACCTTGTCCTCTATCCCCTCTCCAGGATAAAGACTTAATTGGTGGGGCAAAAAATACTGTCACCCTTGGGGCACTGGTGAAGACCCACTGTAGCTGGAGAAAGGTGACGGGTAACTGGAGGAAGGTAAACATTCTTCTACCCCTAGGTAAGGAGAACCACGCTGCATGAAAAAGAGCATGAAAAAGGCCACATGCCCAAGACCCAGGGCACAGCGCCTGCCAAAGAGAAATGTCCCCCACCACTATGGCTAGGCTAACAAGCATAGAGTGAGAGATATACCTTCTCTTAGGTACAGGGCATAGTGCAGACCTTAGGCTGGAGGGTGGAACATACATTTAAAAATATCCTCTGGCAAACCAGCCTCCACCCTAAACACAAGCTATTGCTCAGGAAAGGTGAAGTCTGCAAGTCACTAAGCATAACCACAGCAAAAACAAAACTCAAATCCAGCCCAACTCCTTGTTAGATTAACTCAAAGGACTGTTCTGAAGACTTAGCAGAAGGAAAAGTATCTCTTTTTCAGGCAGAAAAAAATACTTACCTCAGTTTCTCATGTCTTTCATAAGATGTCTGTCTTTCAACAAAGAATTACAATGAATACAAAGAGGCGAGGAAAAAACAACACACTCACTGCCCCCAAAAAGTAATCATCAGAATCAGACTCAGATATGACACGTATGTTGGAACTATATGACAACGAATGTAAAATAAGTATAATTAACATGTTACGGACTCTAATGGAAAAGATAAACCCGACGTAAGATTTGGTGGTAATATCAGCAGAGAAATAAAACTATAAGAAAGAATAAAATGAAAATGCTAGAAATGAAAACATGCAGCAAAAGACATGAAAACGCAATTAAATCAACAAACTAAAGGAAAAAATTAAGAAACTTGAGGATCTCAAAACATTACTCAAACTGAAGCACGCAGACAAAAGCAAATAGAAAAGCTGAACAGAAAACCCAAGAGTTGTGGAACAAATCAAAACGGTCTCACAAACCGCTGGAATTCCAGAAGGAAAAGAAAGAGATAAGGGGGCAGGTGAGATATTTGAAGAAATAATCATCAAGAATTTTCAAAGATTGATGGCAGGTGCCAAACCACAAATCTCAGAGGCTCAGGGAACACCAACCAGGATAAACACCAAAGCAAATAAGCAAAAAAACCAACAGCACACCTGTTCATGTAATAGTCAAACCGCTGAAAATCAAAAACAAAGAAAATCTTGAAGGCAGCCAGAGAAAAAAGACTCATGACATGTGGAAAAATAAAGATAAGAATTACATCACATTTCCCTTAAGATGCCTTGGAAGCTAGAAAGGAATGGAGTAACATTTCCAAAGTTCTGAAAGAAATAATTGTCAGCCAGGATTCTATACCAAATTAAAATGTCTTTTAAACATAAAGGAAAAATAAAGACTTTCTCAGACAAACCAAAACAGAAAATTTACTACTAGCAGATCTACATTACAGGAGATACTAAAGAAAGTTTTTTGGTCAAAAAGAATATGGTACAAGACAGAAACTTGGATCTATACAAACAAATAAAGAATACCAGAAGTGGCATAAGTGAAGGTATTTTGCTATTTTAAATAATATTTTACTATTTAAAGAATTAATTTTTTTCTTATTTTCATTTACTCTAAAAGATAACTGATAGTCTAAAGCAAAAATAGTAGCAATGTATTGAATATTCATGGATGAGAAGGAGAAATTGGGAATATATGGTTTTAAGATTCTTACTTTACACATGAAATGGTATAATTTTATTTGGGGGTATTCTCTGATTATACAATATGAGTAGGCAGAAAAAGAGAAAAAAATAAAGAACAGAACAAATATAAAACTGTTAGCAAGGTAGTAAAATTAAATTCAGATATATCAATTATCACATTAGTTATAAATGGTACAATTAGATGTGGATGATACAATGATAGAACAGAGATTATTAGCTTGAATTTTAAAAAGGGGAGAAGGTTAGCACTCAACGATATGCTGTCTGCAACAACCCACATTAAATAGAAAGGCAAAGGTAGGTTAAAAATAAAAGCGTGAGATTTCTGCTTCAGGGAAGATGGAGTAAATGTACTTTCCTTATTCCTTCAACTAAGTAAGTCATCCTTAGTATCTGTGGGGGGTTTGTTTATGACCCCTGCAGATATCAAAATTTGTGGATGTTCAAGTACCTTATACAAAATGTTGTAGTATTTGCATATAACATACATCCTCTCATATACTTTAAGTCAGCTCTAGATTACTTATAATACTTAATACAATATACATACTATGTAAATAGTTGTTATACCATATTTTTA
This sequence comes from Indri indri, assembly GCA_004363605.1. Lineage (NCBI taxonomy): Eukaryota > Metazoa > Chordata > Mammalia > Primates > Indriidae > Indri > Indri indri. The sequence goes on along the minus strand of RJWJ010030119.1, from coordinate 12,592 downwards.
AAATTTGTATTACTTTATATCATATTGTTAATTTTTATTATTTTTTGATAAGTGGTTGATTGTGGATGTGCAGCCTACAGATGCAGAAGACCAAATGTACAACTAAAAACCCCGGAAATTATAAATAAAGAAAACTGAAAGGCGAAGAGAAGAAGGAAGACCAGCTAGGTACTTTGAGACCTAAAGAATAAGACAATGGTGTGTTCCCTGTGTTTCCCTTTTGCCTTATACAGGCATATCCCATTTTATCGTATTTTGTTTTAGCGTGCTTTGCAGATATTGCATTTTTCACAAATTGAAAGCTTGTGGGAAGTCTTGCATTGAGGATGTCTATTGGCGCCATTTTTCCAACAGCATGTGCTCACTTTGGGTCTCTGTATCCCTTTTGGGAATATTTCTAATTTTTTTGCAATATTTCCAGCTTTTTTCCTATTATTATTATATCTTATATGATGATCTGTAATCAGTAATCTTTGATGTTACTATGTTTTGGGGGTGCCCCAAACTGTGCCTACATAAGACAATGCACTTAATAAATGTTCTGACTGCTCCACCAACTACCCATTCCCCCATGTCTCTCCCCACTCCTCAGGCCTTCCTATTCCCTGAGACACAATAATTTTGAAATTAGGCCAATTAATAATCCTACAATGACCTCTAAGTGTTCAAGTGAAAGGAAGAGTCATGTCTCTTATTTTAAGTCAAAAGCTAGAAATAATAGGCTTAGTGAGGAAGGCATGTTGAAAGCTTCCATAGGCTAAAAGCTGGGCCTCTTTTGCCAAACAGTTAGCCAATTGCGAATGCAAAGGAAAAGTTCTTGAAGAAAATTAAAAATGCTATTCCAGTGAACACATAAATGATAAGAAAATAAAACAACCTTATTGTTAGTGTGGAGCTTTAGTGGTCTAGATAGAATGTCTACAAGAGTCTCTCAAACCAAAGCCTAACCCAGAGCAAGGCCCTAATTCTTCAGTTCTACAAAGGCTGAAAGAGGTGAGGAAGCTGCAGAGTGGCATAAAGATGCCAAGTGAAGCAGCAAGTGCTGATGGAGAAGCTGCAGCAAGTTATCCAGAAGATCTAGCTAAGTTAGGAAGGTGGCTACACTAAACAATAGATTTTCAATGTAGATTAAATAGCCTTATATTGGAAGAAGATGCCATCTAGAACTTTCATACCTAGAGAGGAGAAGTCAGTGCATGACTTCAAAGCTTCAAAGGCCAGGCTGACTCTCTTGTTAGGGGCTAGTGCAGCTGGTGACTTTAAGTTGAAGATAATACTCATTTACCATTCTGAAAATCCTAGAGCCCTTAAGAATTATGCTAAATCTACTCTGCATGTGCTCTATAAATGGAACAACAAAGCCTGAATGACAACACATTTGTTTATAGCATGCTTTACTGAATAATTTAATACCACAGTTGAGACCTACTAATCCAAAAAAAAAATTCCTTTCAAAGTATTTCTGCTCATTGACAATGCACCTGGTCACCCAAGAGCTCTGATGGATATGTACAAGGAGATTAATGTTGCTTTCAAACCTACTAACACAACATCCATTCTGCAGCCCATGAATCAAAGACTGTTTTTGACATTCAAGTCTTATTATTTAAAAAATACATTTTGTAAGGCTATAGAGAGTGATTCCTCTGATGGATCTGGGCAAAGTAAATTGAAAGTCTTCTGGAAAAGATTTATCATTCTGGATGTCATTAAGAACATTCATGGGAGGAGGTCAGAATATCAACATGAATAAGAGTTTGGAAGAAGTTGATTCCAACACTCATGGGTGACTTTGAGGGGAGCCAAGACTTCAGTGAAGGAAGTAATTGCAGATATGGTGGAAATAGCAAAAGAAATAAAATTAGAAGTGGAGCCTGCAAATGTGACTAAATTTCTGCAATCTCGTAATCAAACGTGAACAGATGAGGAGGAGTTGCTTCTTGTGGATGAACAAAGAAAATCGTTTCTTTTCTGTGTGTGAGAGAGATGAGTTTTCAACTGTGTTGCCCAGGCTAGAGTGCAGTGTCATCACCATAGCTCACTGCAACCTGAAACTCCTGCACTCAAGCGATCCTCCCACCTCAGCCTTCCAAAGTGCTAGGATTACAGGCATGGGCCACTGCACCTGGCCAAAAATCAGTTTCTTGAAATGGAATCTACTCTTGGTGAAGATGCATGCACATTGTTAAGATGGCAAGGAAAAATTTAGAATATTACATAAACTTGGTTGATAAAGCAGTGGCGGGGTTTGAGAGGACTGACTCCAATTTTGAAAGAAATTCTACTGTGGGTAAAATGCTATCAAACAGTATCACGTGCTACAGAAAAATCTTTTGTGAAAGAAAGAATCAATTGATGTGGAAAATTTCATTGTTGTCTTATTTTTTAATTGCCACAACCACCCCAACCTTCAGCAACCACAACATTGATCAGTCAGCAGCCGTTAACATCAAGAAAAGACTCTCCACCAGCAAAAAGATTGCAACTTACTGAAGGCTCAGATGATCATTAGCATTTTTTAGCAATAGAGTATTTTAAGGTATGTACGTTGTTTTTTTAGACATAATGCTATTGCACACTTAATAAACTACCATATGGTGTAAACATAACTTTTATATGCACTGGGAAACCCAAAAATTTGTGCAACTCACTATATTGCAATATTCACTCTAGAAAAAAACCCACAATAACTCTGAGGTATGCTTGTATATCTCAGACTTGGGGTTGAAGAAGCTGGCAACCCAGAGACAGCAAAGACAAAATAAGCACCTCCAACAAAGGCCCACTCTCTGCAGTCCAAAGACCAGGAAAGAGGTAGGCTAGAAAGACAGAAAATTTTGGACAATGACCATTCAATTCCAGACAGACATCACTGAAAAAGCGATAGCTGCACCCACACACATGCTAGCAAAAGTCAAGTGGGGAGCCCAGACTTTCACCCTCACCAAGCTGTACAAATGCACTTCACCATCCCTGCTGGGGGGCTATCAGGAAAGGCCAAGCAGGGAGTCAGGACTTCATCTCCATCAACTAGTAAGGAAAACTCCCCCACCAACACAACTCTGGTGGAGACTGTATGGAGAGCCTGGACCTCCACTCTAACCCATCAGTAGAAAGGTGCTCCTCCCCTTCCCTGCTGGAGTGGTGCCAGAGGAAGCCTAGTGAAGAGTCAGGACTTTCACTATCACCCAGCCTTAATCAGACCACATCCATTGCATTGTCAGTAGAGACAACATGGGAAACCAGAACCCCCAACCACATTCATCAGTAAACAATAGCTCCTGCCCTGGGTGTTGATAGGGGCTGAGTGGGGAACCTGGACTTCTGCTTCTACCCATCAGTAGTGAGGCAGCAACTCTCCCTTTTCCTTTTGGAGCAATGTCAGCAAAAGCCAGCTAATGTAAATTTAACAAGATCTGGAGTCTCATAATATCATGTAAAAATGTTTCCATTGAAAAACCACTGTTCATACCAAGAACAAGGGAAATCCCAACAGAGTATTTTTTTAAAAAGATGATTGATAGATGTCAACACTGAGATGACAGATGTTAGAATTATCTGACAAAGATTTTAAAGCAAACATGATATTTTAAAAAAAAGTTTCAACAAGCAATTACAGATTACTTGAAATGAAACAGATGAAAAAACAGAAAGCTTCAGCGAAGACATAGAAGATATAAAGAAGAACCAAATGGAAAATCTAGAACAGAAAAAAATGCAATAACTGGGAGAAAAAGTTCAGTGGTCAGGCTTAACAGCAGAATGCAAGAGACAGAAGAAAGAATAAATGAATTGATAGATAAAACAATAGAAATTACCCCATGTGGCTGGGTGCAGCCGCTCATGCCTGTAATCCCAGCTACTCAGGACAGTAAGGTGGGAGGATCACTTGAGCCCAGAAGTTCAAGACCAGCTTGGGCAATCCAGTGAGAATCTGTCTCTTAAAAAAATGTTTTTAATTAGTTGGGCATAGTGGTGTGTGCCTATAATCCCAGCTACTTAGGAGGCTGAGGTAGGAGGATTGCTTGGGCCCAGGAGTTCAAGGCTGCAGGGAGCTATGATTGCACTCCGGAGTAAGACCCCATCTCTAAAAAACAACAACAACAAAAAGTTATCCAATGTGAGCAATGAAGATAAAACAGACTGGAAAAAATAAATAAAACAGAGCCTTAGTGATCTGTGAGACTATAACAAAAAATATAACATTTGTGTTATTGGAGTCCAAAAAGAGATGAAAAGGAAGGCAGGCTGGAGGACATTATGTTAAGAGAAATAAGCCAAACATAGAAGGATAAATGCCACATTCTCCCACTCATATGTGGGAGCTAAAAAAGATTGATCTCATAGAGGCAATGAATAGAATGGTGGTTGCCAGAGTCTGGGAAAGGTAATGGGGAGAAGGGAATAAAGAAGGTTGGTTATATGGGCACAAAAATACAGTTAGAAAGAATAAGATTGAGTGTTCATTAGCACAATAGAGCAACTCTAGTTAACAATAATTTACTGTATATTTCAAAATACCTAGAAAGGTAGATTTGAAATATTCCCAACACGAAGAAAAAATAAATGTTTGACGTGACTGAGATCCTAATTAACCAGATTTGATCATACACATTGTATGCTTATATCAAAAATCACATGTACCGGCTGGGCGCAGTGGCTCACGCCTGTAATCCTAGCACTCTGGGAAGCCAAGGCGGGCGGATTGTTTGAGCTCAGGAGTTCGAGACCAGCCTGAGTAAGAGCGGGACCCCGTCTCTACTAAAAAAAAAATAGAAAGAAATTATCTGGACAACTAAAAATATATAGAAAAAGTTAGCCGGGCATGGTGGTGCATGCCTGTAGTCCCAGCTACTTGGGAGGCTGAGGCAGTAGGATCGCTTGAGCCCAGGAGTTTGAGGTTGCTGTGAGCTAGGCCGACGCCATGGCACTCACTCTAGCCAGGGCAACAGAATGAGACTCTGTCTCAAAAAAATAAAATAAAAAATAAAAAATAAATAAAAAATCATATGTACCTTATAAATATGTACTACTATCATATATGGATAAAAATTAAAAATTTAAATAAATAAATAAATGATCGATTTAGAGTTAAAAAAGAAAAAGAAGGGCTAAAAGAGTACTCAAAGAAATAATGGCTAAAACCTTCCCAAACTTGGCAAGAGTTAGAGACCTGCAGATTCAAAAAACTGAGCAAACCTCAAACAGTATACATTCAAAGTAATTCAAACAAAAACACATAATAATTAAGTTCAAAAAACTAAAGACAAAAAAATCTTAAAAACCACCAGAGAAAAATGACACCATAATTACATGAAAAAAAACAATTTAAATGATAGTGGATTTATCATCAGATAAAGTGGCACAATATCTGTAAGTGCTGAAGGAAAATACTGTCACTCCAGAATTCTATAACCAGTGAAAATATCCTTCAGGAATGAAGAAGAAATCAAGACACTCCCAGATGAAAAAAACCTAAGAGAAATTGTTGCCAAAAGACCTACCCTAAAAGAACAGCTATGGGAAGTTCTCTAAACAGAAAGGAAATGATAAAAGAAAGAAACGTGGAACATCAGGAAGGAAGAATATGATAAACAAATATATGATTAAATAAAATAAGTTTCCCTTTTCCTTTTGACTTTTTTCAATTATATTTGATAGTTGAAGCAAAAATTATGGCACTATCTGATGTCGTTCTAAAATATAGAGAGAGGAAACATTAAGACAATTATAATGACGACAGCAAAGGCACATAAAAGGAAGTAAAGTTTCTATAGTTCGTTTGAATGATAAAATGGCAATACCAGTAGACTGTGATAAATTATTCATATATAAAATGTAAATCTTTATCCCGATTTGATCATTACACATTGTATACCTGTTTAAAATATTACATGTGTTCTAAAAACATGCACAACTATTATATATCAATAAAATACAAATAAACAAATAAGCTTTTTAAGATAAAATAAAATATAAATCCTAGGAAAAAACTAAAGAAGGTATACAAAAAGAGACACTCAAAAACACTATAGATAAATCAAAACAGAATTTTGAAAAATGTTCAAGTAGCACAGAAAAGCAGGAAAAAGAAAACAGAGAAATGAAAAATGGAAAAACAAAGAGAAAACAAAAAGTAAAATAGCAGATTAAGCACTAACATGTCAATAATTATATCAAATCTAAATAGTCTAAATACATCAATTACAAATAGATTAGCAGAGTAGATTTTTTCCAAAAAATCCAACCATTTGCAGTTTACAGGAAACTCAATTCAAATACAGCAATACAGGCAAGTTAAGAGTAAAAGGATGGAAAAATATATATATCATGAAAACACTAATCAAAAGATAGCTGGAGAAGCTGTGTCAATATTGGATAAAACAGACCTCAGAGCAAAGAAAATTACCAGAGACAAGGAGACACAATATATAACGATTAAAGAGTGAATTCACCCTAACAAACACAGCAATCATAAATGTGTATGCACCAAATAACAGAGCTGTAAAATACATGAAGCAAAACCGATAGAACTGAAAGGCAAAACAGAAAAATTCCCAATTATAGTTGGAGACTTCAGCAAACCTTTCTCAACAATTAATAGAACAACCAGAGAGAAATTCAGCAAGGATATAGAAGAACTTAACAACACCATCCACCAACAGGAACTATAGAACACTCTACACAATAGTAGAATATGTATTCTTCTCAAGTGTTCACAGAACATTTATGAAGGTACACCATATCCTGGGTCACAAAACATACCTCAACAAATTTAAAAGAATTGATATCATACAGACCGTGTTCCATATTACAGTGGAATAAAACCCTTATTCCAATTCCAATTACATGGAGTAATACCATGGGCCAAAAAGGAGGTCTCGAGGGAAAATTTAAAAATACATTTAACTGAATGAAAATGAAAAAAGAACATATCAAAAATGTGGGGCACAGCCAAAGCAATGTGGAGAGTAAAATTTATAGCACTAAATGCATATGTCAAAGAAGAGGAAAATCAATAATCTAAATTTCAACCATAAGCATGAAAAAAAAAGAGCAAAATATACCCAAAGCAAGCAAAAGGAAGAAAATAATAAAGATAAAAGCAGGAATCAATGAAATTAGAAACAGAAAAACAATTTAAAAAATTTAAAAATCAATAAAACTAAAAGCTAGTTCTTTGAAAAAAATCAATAAAATTGACAGAGAAGACACAAATTACAACATCAGGAATGAAATAGGTTACATCAACACTGACAGTGCAGACATCAGAAATGATAATAAGAGAATAATATGAGCAACTTTACACACATAAATCTGACAACTTAGATAAAATGGACCAATTTCTCCAAAAACACACACTATCCCAACTCACCTAATATGACAGAGATAATTTGAATATCCCTATAACCATTAAGGAAATTGAATTCATAATTTAAAAGCTCCAAAAAAAGAAATCTCCAGGAACAGATGGTTTGGACGTTCTACCAAATGTTTAAACAAGAATTAACACTAATTCTACACTATCTCTTCCAGAAAATAGAAGAGGAGAGAACACATCTCAATTCGTTTTATGAAGCTAGTATTAATGATACCAAAATCAGACAAAGATGGTACAAAAAAGCAAGCTACAGACTGACATTTCTCATGAATATGGATGCAAAAAATCCTTAACAAAATATTAGCAAATAGGATTTAGCACTATATAAAAAGAACGATACACCATATCCAAGTGGGGTTTATTCCAGGGATGTCATATTCAAAATTTCAAAAAACATATTTTGTTCAATATTTCAATCTTTCAAAATCAATAAATGCAATCCACCATATTAACAGGCTAAACAGGAAAAATTACATGATCATATCAATCAATGCAGAAAAAGTGTTTCAACACTATGAAGTAACCAAGACATGAATGAATGTGAATCAGTAAGTGAATGGATGACTAAACTGTGTTACATCCAGACAATGGAATATTATTCAGCACTAAAAAGAAGCTTTCAAGCTGTGAAAAGACATGGAGAAAGCTTAAATGCATATTAAAAGCCAATCTGAAAAGGCTCAACACTATAGCATTCTAACTATTTGACATTCTGGAAGAGGTGAAACTATGGAGACAGTAAAAAGACCAGAGGTTTCCAAGGGTGGTGAGTGGGAGAGGGTGAATGAGTGAAACACAGATTATTTTTATAAAGGCAGTGAAAATACTCTGTATGTATAATACTGTAATGATGGATGCATGTCATCAGACATTTGTCCAAATCCACAGAATGTACAAAATCAAGAGTGAACCCTAATAGAACTAGGACCATTGGGTGATAGTGACATGTCAATGTAAGTGCATCAATTGTGGCAAATGTACCAGTCTTCAGGGACACATCAACAGTGGGGAGACTGTGCATGTGTGGGGCCAGGGGGCATACGGGAAATATCGGTAACTTCCCCTCAATTTTGCTATAAACCTAAAGCTGCTCAACAAGAAAGTATTCAAAAAATAAGATGAATAAGATTTAAAAACAAGACTCATTGATGATAAAAATTCTCAAAAATATAGACAGAGGTATTTCCTCAACTTTTTGAAGGGTATCTACAAAATCCCTACAGATTGCATAACATGTGCGTTGGAGGTCCCCAGACCACCATTACATCCGGAGATTTGCTGGATGCACTCATGGGACTCAGCATACAGGTGTACTCACAGCTGAGGCTTATTACAGCAAGTGGTGAGGATATGCAGCCCGATCACGAAGAAGAGTGAATTAGACCCAAAGCAAAATGAAAGAAGGAAATAATATGGTTAAGAGCAGAAATCAATGAAATTGAAAGTGGAAAAACAATAGAGAAAAAAATCGATAAATTTCAAAACTGGATTTCAGAAAAATAAAAGCAATTAAAGTGACAAACTTCTAGTGAGACTGCCCAATAAAAAAACAAAAGAGAGAAAAGACACAAATTACCAGCATCAGGAATGAAAGAAGGGACATCATTATTGCTCCTATAGTCATTAAAATGATAATGAAGGAATATTAGGAATAACTTTATGTGAATAAATTTGATATCTTAGATGAAATGGACCAATTCTTTGAAAGACACAAAGCTCACTCAAAGAAAACATAGCTAACCTGAACAGTCATATACCTATCAAGAAAATTAAATTTCTGTTTAAAATCCTCCAGAAAAGAAAGCTCCAGGCCCATATGATTTATTGGAAAATTTTATCAAACATTTAAGGAAGAAATTATATAAATTTCTATACAACCTCTACCAGAAAATAGAAGAGGAGTAAACACTTCCAACCTTATTTGGGTAAGTGTTGATCCTACCCTGATACTAAGACCAAGAAAAGACACTGAGAAAGTTTCATCAGTAGAGTCCAACTTATTAATTTTTTATTTTATGGATTGTGCTTTTGGTGTTGAACCTGAAAACTTTTTGCCTAACCCAAGGTAACAGATCTTATCCTAGCTTTCCTTTAGAATTTTACAGATTTACACAAAATGTGCAAGGAAATATCTGTAAATAACATATCTGGTTTGTTTTGAGAATATATGAAAAACTCTCAAAGCACAAGAAAGAATCCAAATTAAAAAAAAATGACACTTCATTAAGTAGATGGCAACTAAGCATATTACAAGGTGCCCCAAATCATTAGTCATTATGCAAATGCAAATCAAGACCACAACAAGACGCCACCACGCAGCTATTAGAATGTCCCAAATTATAGATTGTCCATACCATATTTTGGCAAGGATGTGGAGCCATTGCAACTGTCATACAATCACTAATTCGTCATCACATTTTTCAACACTGGATGTAATTGATGAGCTTTTTTTTTTTACTTTTTATTTTGTAAGAACTTTAGACTTCAGAAGAGTTGCAAAGATAGTAAAGAAAGTTCTTTGCTCCCTTTTCCCAATTTTCCCTCTGTTAACATTTTATCTAGGTATAGTAAAATTAAGAAAACTATTAAATTGACAATGGTACAACACTATTAATTAAACTACAGACATTATTCACATATCACCGATTTTTCCTCTTGGGTTCACTTTGTGTTCTGGCACCAACCAGGATCCCAAATGGCACCTACATGTCCTGTCCAGGTGGTCTCCTTCAGCCTGTGACAGTTCTTCAGTCTTCCACTGTCTTTCATGACCTTGACATGTTTGAAGAATATTAGTCAGTTATTTTGTAGAAGGTCCTCAATTTGGTTTTGACTGATGTTTCCTAATGATGAGACTGAGGTTACAGAATTTGGAGAAGAATATCACAGAGGTGATATGCCCTCTCTGAGCACACATCGGGGGTGAGTTTTGTTGATACATCACTTGGCTAAGGTGGCATCTTCCAGATTTCTCCACTATAAAGTTATTATTTTGCCATTTGTAATTAAGATTTCAGGTTTTCCCTTATCTCTGTGCTTTAGCACTATAGCCCTTTCAATCTGAGGTCTTTCTTTCTTTTTATTTATTTTTTAAAAGTTAGTTATCTATTAGCAACTCTCCTAAGAGTTTCTCTTTTCTACTTTTATTTCTTGTATCCTTTGACCTCCTCTGCATTGCTGTCTTTGTGGTACTGGATTTTCACTCTTCTTTCTTCCATCTCTTTTAGCTTTTCCATTTCTTTGTTCTTTCCATCATCTTTCTCAGGAATGTCTTAAATCTGATGTTGCAAATCACTAATTCATTCCTCCACTAGATACATTTTGCTAAATAATCCATCTTATTCAACTATTATGTATTTTGTATCTAAGTGTTTACTTTGTTCACTTTGTGTTCTTGATTTATGTTTTATATTTATTAGACTTGTTTTAAATTCTTGGTCTAGATGTTCTAATATCTCTGCTTCTAACAGAATCTGTAACACACTATTTCAGTTTTCTTTTGAAATAGCTGTACTTCTTAAATGTCTTATTATTTTGGCTAGTGAGCTCCTTTTCCCTAGCAGTATCAGCTACTCTGTCAGAACCTGAGTCAATATTAGTCTAATTATCTCAGTGAGTAACCCCAAATTAGGGAACTTCAGGTACCAGAAAACGACAGTCAATTATCCTCTGCTCCACAAAGCAATTACCTAGTTCAAGACATTACCTTTTTGTCCACCCAGAAGAAACAACTGTAAAACAAGGCACCCATTAGATAACAATTCACTGTGGGTAGGAGAGGCAGGTGGAGAGAGCATTAGATGGAAACAGATAAAAGCAACTGCCCAAACTGCGTGAGTTCCCACTGATGTTTGTCAGTTCCTAGCAAGCGCAGGGCTTTTGCGCTGCACTCATTTCTCCTGGAGAAACCTGGACGAGAGTTTGAGTTGTCATAGGTACGAAGACAGGCTCTGCGTTTCCTAAAGCAATGGTGGAGGGAAAGCAAAAACAGCCTCCCCGGGTGCTCATCTTCCCATCGCCATGCCCAGGTGTCGTGCTCCAAGTCAAGGCCATCACTTCCCCTACTCAGGAGTTCAAAAATCCTCTACAACCCCGAGGATTTTTTCACAGTTTTCCATTTAAGTTCCTGTGTTCACTCTAGAGCAAGTGTCTGAACCTCAGCACCACTGAAACTTGGGGCCAGATGATTGTTGTTGGGGTGGGGGGGTCCACCTGCATGTCACAAGATCCCTGCAGCATCCCTGGTCTCTATCCACTAGAGATACCAGTAGCAGCCCCTCTGGAGCTGAGGCAACCAAAAATGTCTCCATATATTGCAAAATGTCCCACCGCTCTTAAGTTCCCCTGGGGTTGATCTTGGGGCCATAAGCCTGCGCTCATGCTAATTCGGTGTTCTGGAAGAAATCACCGAAGAGCAGTCTCGCTATGTAACTCCCCCTGACAGGTGTTCAGTAAGTATTGCTTCTCTTCCTCTTCTCCCTGTGTCTGCCAAAAGGAAAGGGTGAAAAAGTAAATCAGGTCTCAAACCAGACCCACAAAGGTGCTGGGGACAACTGAGGGGAGAAACCGCAAGTGAGGTTATTGACCACAAGCCTTTGAGGACACGGTTGGCCCTGCCAGTGCTGTGAGGGGAGGGGACTTCTCTGCCTGCTGGTGCCAATCAAACTTCCTTGTCTCCTGAGACCTGGTGTAGTCACCAGAGCCGAGAAATCCGTGCTGGACAGCTCAAGGCATCAGCCGATGGGCTGTCTCATCTGTGCAATCCACAAGCTTCAGCTCCCCTGCATTTAATTGGTATTAAAGATTAAAAAGCAAATTACCAAAGCAATCACACCGAATCCACTTGTCTATATCTCGCTACGGCTCCCAAGCAGTTTGATATTTACTGTCAGCTGGCATTTAATTACTCAGCCAGATTTGGAGGCCCATAATTGACAGAATGCTGAAGACTAATTCTTTAAAAGGACGCTTTCCCCATACAAGAACACTTGGGCTCAGAGGTGACGCCGGCTCCCTGTTCCAAGGATCAGGGAGACAGACACCAGAACAGATTGGCTTCTTCCCCCTTTCTCCTCCCTGGTGTTCTCTAGTTGATTTAGGTCCGCATGCCTGCTGGAGTCAGTGGGGAAAAGCAAATGAGAGCAAGACATGAAACACTTCCCCTTTCTCATCACTAACTCCAACCTAGTCCCGATTCTACAGAAAATTCCC
>RJWJ010030118.1:0-20149 GCA_004363605.1 Indri indri | reverse complement strand
CTGGATATAGAATTTTAGATTAGCAGTTATCGTCTCTTGATATTCAACATATCTTTTAAATCTAACTCTCACTGCTGCTATTGAGAAGACAGTTACCAATTTAATTGTTGCCTCATCAGGAGTAAACTGTCTTTTTTGTTTTCTTTTTGGTTCCTTTAAATAATATTTTTAGAGGTTTTACTATGATGTGCTTAAAATGTATTTCTTTTTATTTTCTCCACTTAGTATTTATAGCGATTATTGACATTGTGACTTAATGCCTTTTATTAGTTTGGGAAAATGTTTACTCATTTCTTTAAATATTGCTTCTGTCACATTCTCTCTGTTCCCTCATTCTGGAATTCCACTTCCCACGTGCTAGTTCTTCTCACTTTATTTTCTATGCCTCATGCCCTTTCTTCTGTATTTTCTATCCCTTCATCTCTCTATATTTCATTTGGAATTTTATTTTTATATCTACCTTTTGGTTCACTAATTTTCTATGTTTTATCTAATTTGCTGCTAAACTCATTTATTTGGTGCTTTGTTGTGATTATTGTCCTTTTAAATTCTATGATTTTCAATTGTTTTGTTCTATAATTTTGTTGAACATTGTAAGCATAGTTATTTTAAGTCTTTCAGATAATTTCAATATCTGGAGCTCCTATAATCTGTTTTTTTCTTTTTGTCTTGGTGAATTATTCTTCATTCTTACTAACTTGTCATTTCATGTACATGGTTATTTTTTTTTTTTTTTTACTATGTGGCAGTCATCTTATTTGAAAAATTGTTAGTAGAAGTCATTTTAGTTTAGGACAATGATATCTTCCTCCAGGGGGAATATTTATTTGTTTTGGCCAGGTGCCTTGAAAAATAGAGATGTTATTCACCTCATTCTGAATAATCCCTGTGAACATCTATCATCTAGGGATTATTTTTTCTAGGATACAGTCTTTAGGAGTCTCAACTCTACATGAGGAGGATTTACCGGGGTCACTGCATTTTACCAGAACTTGACCTCAATTCCTATCCCTTTAGACCCATGAATCTATGCTGAGCTAGCCCCTCGAAAACTAGGGGAAAAGCAGGCCTAAATGTTTGAGGGCTTACTTTTCCTTAGACCCCAAACTCTCAGATCTTCATATTTATTGCTATTTTAGTTCACAATTGAATTACAGATTTTTAAAAAATTTCCAACCTTTCTGTTTTTCCTTATCAACAAAGCTGGTTGAAGTTGCCCAGTCTGCCATTACTTGAAGCAGAAGTCCACAGCTTTAATGAGTACAACAAATGTAATTAATCAAAAAGATAACTTAAAACAATTTTCTTAAAATAAACATTCCCATTTCTATGCAAAATATTAGCAATTATCTTTCTTAATTTTTTTCTGATGTACTCCTAGTCTTGTTATACAGACCTGCTAGCATTCTGGATGTCAGAAACTGTTCCAACAATGTGGAAAAATAATCTCCTTTCCTCTAGCATTTCCTCTTTCAAATACGTCCTTCTCACAGCTGCAGAATTGTCTATTTAAAATGCAAATCTGGACTACGCTACTTCCTTTCTTAAGATGCTTCTATGTCTATAAAGAAACCCCATCAGAACTGATAAACAAATTCAGCAAGGTCACAGGATAAAAGATAAATATGCAAAAGTTTATTGTATGTCTATACAGTATCCAAGAATAATAAAAAAATGAAATTAAAGCAATTTTTTCCACAGTAGCATCAAAATAATAAAATACTTAAGAATAAATTTAATAAGATACATGGAAGACTTGCATACTGAAAACTACAAAACAGTATTAAGAGATATTAAAGAAGATCTAAACAAATGGAGAGACGGTCCATATTCATATTTTGAAAGACTCAATATTATATGCATACACAAAGAGTGCAATGCGTACCACCCGAGAGATGGACACCCTTGAAACTGGGATTTGGGGGGAAGGGGGGGCAAGGGCAACATACATAACCTAAACATCTGTACCCCTATAATAACAAACAATAAAAAAATAAAAAAAAATCACATATGCCCAAATTGATCTCTAACTACAACAAAATTCCATCAAAATATCAGCAGGCATTTTTGCAGGAAGGGATAAGTTTATTCTAACATTTACATAGACAGGCAAAATACCTAGGATAACCAAAATGATCTTGAAAAAGATTAACAAAGTTGGAGAATTTATACTTTCTGATTTCACAACGTACTCTTACAGTACAGTAATCATGATAGCTTAAGGATAGACATATAGTTTAATGGAAGATAATGGAGAACACAAAAATAAACTCTTAGATTTATGGTCAACTAATTTTCAACAAATATACCAAGACAGTTCACTGTGGAAAAGAGTATTTTCAACAAATTATGCTGCAATGATTGGATATTCACATGCAAAAAGATCCTTACCACATACCTTCAACAAAAATGAGCTTGAAATGATCCATGGACCTAAATTTAAGAGTAAAACTGCACATACATTAGAAGAAAAAAAGAGGAAAATCCTTGAGAGCTTGGATTAGACAAAGATTTCTTAGACATGTACTTCATCAAAATTAAACATTTTATACTTTAAAAGATATTATTAAGAATATGAAAATGCCAGGACAACTAGGATAAAATATTTTCAAATCATATATTTTATACAGGACTTATATTCAGAATATATTAATATAAAGAACTCTCACAAGTCAATAATAAGACAACCCAACTGAAAAATGGGTAAACAATTTAAATAGATATTTCACCAACAATGGTAACTGGATGTCAAGAAACATGTGAAAATATGCTCAACACCTGTCATTAGGAATTTCAAATTAAAACCACACTCACAACCACTAGAATGTTTATAATCAAAAGACAATGCAAAGCATTAGTGATATTGTGGAGAATCTACAACTTTCATACATTGCTAATTGGTATGTAATATGGTACAATCACCATCAAAAACAATTTGGCAGTTTATGTTTTAAAAGATAAATTCTACTTTTAGAAATCTAACCAAGAGAAATAAAAGCATATGTTTACGTACAGCCTGTTCACAAATGTTTGTAGCAGCATTATTCATAATAGCCAACATATGGAAGCAGCACGAATATTCCTCGAGTGATAAATGAATAAAGAAAATATTGTATATCCATGTAATTAAATGCTATTCAGTGATAACAATTAATAAACTACTAGTACTAGAACAGCAATGAAACTTAAAAGCATTATAGTAAGTGGATCACATACCAATGATTCCATGTTCATGGAATATCTGGAAAAGACAGAGCTGTAAGCCAGAAAGCAGATTAATGGTTGTTTGGGGCTGGAGTTGGGCATATGAAGTGACTGCAAATGAGCATGAGGAATCTTTTGGGGAGCGATAGAAATGTTTTAAAATTGGATTATGGTGATGATTACACAACTCTATAAATTTACTAAAATCATGACACTGTATACTTGAAGCAGATGAATTTTACGTTATGCAAATGATTTCTCAAGCTATTAAAAATGACTTTTCCATGGCTCCCAATCACCCAGAGCAGTTTTCAAAAACTTGACTGAAAAATGACAATCACTCACAGTGCTTGTTGACAATGACATTATCTTCTCTGGAAATTATGATTTCATATTTTTAACAATCACCTTATCACCATATAATTATATTTGTAAAACACTAATAAGGAAAATAAATTATGAAGCTTCTTTTTATGTCTTAAAGCTTGATCTCTAATCTGCCTCTCTTCCCCTTCATATTCTTTTACTCTGTGCCTCATAACTGAAATACAAATCTAAACTTCTTATTAATGCTGTCTTGTTCAATGTCATCATATGTATGTTTTTTCTCTCCAAAGGCAATGTAATTTCTCAGAGCATAGAAATTTTATCTTATACGTCCAAATCTCCCCAAACTATAAATACTAATGTAGTCCAGGGCATCAGTTAACACTTGCTAGCTGTATGAAGAGGTTCACATGAGGTTAAACAGGAAATCAGATCTTGAGTTTCACAGGCATGGAGAGAGCATGTATCACTTTCACTGCAACATTCTCAGTGCGTTGTGCAGTCAGAATACACCCTGAAACAGGAAACAGTGGTATCATGAGACAGAGATTATTTGGGATATGTACTGATCTTCTACCTAGCAGACACTGTCTTCCTGCCCTCAATGATCTTACATATTTCCAGAAGATACAGAGCTCTAATCAGAATATTTTAATACAATGTGCATGTTAATAAGCATGTATCTAATTTATGGGAACACAAATGATGGACGTGTAGGTTATCTCAGTGGAAATGTACTCGGCTTGCAGAAATGAAAAAGACAAACGAAAAATGCCTCTTCCTTCAAGCAATGCTTAGCTTATTTGAAGTGATAGATGATTAAACCAATATTTACTCTAATACGTGATGGAAATATGACAATGATAGAAATGGTATGATAATGATATGTATAGTGAGATGAAATCTCAGAAAAGTATGTTTCTTATTCTCACATTACTGGTAAGTGTCAGAGGCAGAATTTAAATTCAGATTTCCCTCGTTTTCTATTTTATTTTATTCTATTTTTTTTGTGGTAAGAAAACATAACAGGAGTTCTACCCTCTTAACAAAATTTTAAGTGCACAATACAGTGTTAACTATAGGCACAATGTTGTACAGCAGATATCTAGAACTTATTCATATTGCAGAACTGAAAATTTATATCGGTGCACTTTTAAAATTCACCCTTTCTTAATGTATTTATAATTTTAGAGTCAAAGATAGTCAAGAACAAGTATTAAACACTTGATCCTTCCCAGCGTTTTAAATTTCTGGGGGAATTATTTAACCTGAAACTTTATTAAACTTAAAAAAAAGATATGTTTAACAATGAGGAATCACACTGTAGGACCAGAATTTTATGTACTTTTTCAACATCACAAACTTAAACATAATATATAAAATTTTACTAATATATAGAGATCACAAGCGATGGCCATATTAATTTATAAAATCTTCTCAGTAAGAATTTTGTCAAAAACAGAAGACCAGACATAACAAGAGTTGTTTTTGTTCTCTAGTCTGCTCTGAGTTGATTTGCACCACAGTTTACGATATACATTTTGCTGATTTTCTATTTTCAATCACATACTGACCTTGTTCAATATTGGATTTGTTCTCGTTGGTTTCTTGTATTGCTTTTTTTTGAGTTTGCAGAAAATGTCCACCTTTGTACATCTACAAATACTTTAAGTCCAAGTTAAGTAGATGGTCTTTATCCTTTTTTACAGTAGGGGAAAAATACTTTTCTCAAGATTAGAATCATACTATATGTAATTTTATGTGCTGCTTTACTTATTTAATATATCACAAGAAATATTTATGCCATTCAATTTTTCTTTCTTTTTCCTTCCTTGATGTTACTTTGCTTTTTTTGCTTAGGCTGTTGAACTGGGTTTCATTGGCTTTTCTCTTCTGCAATATATATAATAAATATACATTTTTATAACCAAACTAGTGGATTCTATTGTGTTTTTTTTTAATTATTGTCCATATTTCTTTATTTAGTAAAATCAGGAAAGTAATTATACCATTTTTTGTCCAACCTGTAAAGAGGAATAATTCAACATTTCTCATCCTTGATCCTTACCCTGCACTGAAATGCCCCATTTGCATTAACTTCCTTGGTATTTATTATTAGAAACTTTATACAATATTTTTAATCTACGATGTATTTTCTACATCGTAATTTAATAATTCAGCAACTATTTAAACGCCATTTGGTATTCAATTTGTCTGAATGGTTGTATCATTCCTTTATATCACGTGTGCCCCTGTTTATGTTTTTACTTTTGATTTCATTGCTTCATCTGATGGAAATAATTTTAATTAAGTTTTTAAAGAAAGCTGTTTGAGCGGTGGTATATTTTCTGAGCCCTTATTTATATGGCAGTTTCTATTGATTTTACATATGGTCAAATTCCATGTTATATTCACCTGTTTCTCATATCATGTGACATTGGTTTTAATAGCTGATTTTCATCTTTTCATTATATTTTCTTTACTACAATTTTTTAGACCTACTCCCAACCCACATTGCACCACTAAATTCAGAATGGTGACTAGGCTCAGATTAGAAATGATGGCTCATGTTTGAGACTTTGTTGGACTCCAGGAGGCACAGCTCTGAAAACTTTACATATATAACAAACTTAATCTGAACTGTCACCCTATAGACTAGAGGTACTATTATTATTCCCTTTTACAGGTGAGGAAACTGACGTGAAGAGGGATTAACTCACCTCTTCTTGCAAAGATAGTCTGTGGCAGAGTTCCAAATCCAACTAGGGTAATCTGATTTCTGAACTCTCACCGCTATAAATTGATATAATCATATACTGACATGCAACTTTTAATACTATTTCAAACTTACCTATTTTTAAGTAAATGCCTTTAATGAAATGTCTTTAAAAGCAAAGATTACAGGGTTTTTTTCTGATAATATATAAGCAACATAAGGCCCTTTTGTGAAACTAGAGACATTGAAGTCTATAGACTCTAGACCTCGAGGTACAAAGGAAAAGCAATCCCTGTGATGTTTGAAGTTTAGATATCAAGTTGTGTCAACCTCCATGAACCTCCGTGCCTCTGATCTTCATTTTTGAAGAGTAAATGCTGTCTACATGGGTAGCCAAGAAAATCAGCAAAAAGCACTGAACCTTCAGATTTTAGTATTTCACATTTGTCATATGGAGAAATGGAAAGACACACTAGAAAGTTACAGTTCCTGTCTCAGTCCTCCTAGATAGAACAGAGGTAGCTTTCCTCAAACTGCTGGGTACAAACAAGAAAAGAAGAAAATGGAATGAAAGAGAAGAAAGCATATTTCAGCTGCCAGGATTAGGCCAACAGCACAGCATTGAAAACAAGTCTTCTGAAGGCAAAGGCTGAATTTAAACTGAACCTTATAGTAGTCAACGGTGGCAGTGATATCAGCGTGTAGAAGCAGTGGCAGTTGCCCACAGAGCAGCAGTACCAGGATGGCAGCAACCACAGAGATGCAATGGTTTAAGACTAATGTTCTTGACCCTTAGTTCATGATAAAGAGTATCACTAATTTGCCCATCAACTTCACTTGTGAAGACTCAGAAATTTCTGGGTTGTTTCATCACTAAAGGGAGTCATTTATACCTCACTTTTATACTTTCCAAACTAATTCCCCTGGAAAGAACTGTTTTCTGGTAGTTAGATTAACTCAGGCTTTGTGGTAATAACATTTACTTGAAACTTTGTGACATTTACATAAAATATTGTTTATAAATCTCCTGATTTACTGTCTACCATATCATGGACATATAAAGTTTAGTTGCTTTTCCATTTGAGGACATAGAATACATTCGGATCCAAGGGTATGATTTTTGAAACGAGAAATAATAGCCTTACTTGGATTTGAATAATTCTTAATATTCATTTAATTGTCCAGATTCAGTTTAAAGTGGAGAATGAGTATATTCAAAACAGAATCAGAATAGATAAAATTTTTCCATGCAAAGGAGGAAAGAAACATGTTGTTCCCTTTAGTTGCTGTAACAAAGGATCATAAATTTAGTGGCTTAAAAAATATTTATTTATTATCTCACAATTCTGTGGGTCAGAAGTCCAGGTACAGCTTGAATCAACTGGGTCCTCTGATCAGAGTCTCACAGAGCCTAAATCAAGGTGTCATCAGGGCTACATTCTTTTCTGACAGTTCTGGGCATGAATCCCCTTCCGAGCTCATTCAGGTTGGTTGAATTCAATCGTTGTAGGTTTAGGGCTGAGGTCCCTATTTCCTTGCTGAATATGGGGGTGGGACCTGTCTCAGTTCCTTAAGTGGCCTGCATTCCTCTACATGTTGCTCTGTCTATCTTCAACCAGCAGTGGTCTCTCGAGTCCTTCTCTTGCTTCTAATCTCCATGACGTTTCTTTCTGTAACAGCTTTCTGACTCCAGCTGGAGAAATGTTGCTACTTTTATTGGCTCACGTGATTAGATCCATAATCCAGGATACTTTCATATTTTAAGGTCCATAAACTTAATTATATCAGCAAAATTCCATTTGTCATGTATGTAGCATATTCACAGGTTACATAGATTAAGGTGTAGATATCCTTGGGGGGCTGTTCTATCTACCACATATGGGGATGTTTTTCAAAAAATAATAATAACCTCCAATAATAACCTATGTGATGCACGTCTGAAACTTCACAATATCAATTCACTACAGAGTACAATGTAGGATACAGAAAGATAATTGTTTATGATGTATCACCCATATCACTAGTGCTTCACAGCTCCTCATTAAGCATGGCTTGTTGCATTTAAAAAATATCCACAGATCTTGTTTTAAAAATAAATCTGGATTTCTTGAATGTTTTATAATTTATGACATTTTCCTGTAAGACCACTGATAGTATGCCTTCTACATGCTAATTGTGTTAAATGAGTCCATTTATTCAAGTTCAGTGATGAAACTGCTAATATACTCATTCTAAAAATGTAGATATAACACTATCTGAACTATGGTAAATAATTGATTCTGTAAAAGGGTATATTTTCTTTGTTTCTGTTTCTAATTATTTTATTATAATACATATTTAAATCAACATTATTATTATTATTAGACAGGGTCTTGCTCTGTCACCCTTAATAAAATTATTAATAGAGTGTTTTTGCTTGAGCCAATTCATTCATTTCTAAAATAATTTTGACATTCTAAGGTGTTTTTTGATGTTTATAGTCCATATTTGTACATTCTTTTGGTATAAATACAGTGTGGTTTTATTAACTTGTCAGAGTTGAATAGAGATAGATGCAGTTGAGAATCTAAAAAATGTCCTTCCTTCCTCCCTCCCATCTGTCCATCTGTCCACCTATTTCTCTGTATCATCTATCTCTATCACACTGCTGATTTTTGTTAAATAGGTCAGAATGTTTTGAAATAAGTTTACTCTTGTTCTGGTAATTACCTTAGGATTCTTTTGGGATATCAAACCCAACCATTCTATTAAAAAGCAGATTTAATGGCAAGGAAATGTGTCCTCTGTATTTGTTCAAACATTTTTTTTTTTTTTTTAGTTCTACAAAAAGTAGTCATTATATAGCACTTGAAATGTTCTCTTTTTTCAATGTTAAATTTAATCTATAGGAAATGTAATAGAAGTTGAGATAAGGAGAAGTGGAGGACAGGTGGACAGAAGTATAGTTGCACTAATTTTCTCATCTTGCATTGTTTAAAATTATACTGTAGTGGAAAATAACAGAAGACCTCAAAACAAAAAATGATTAAAACTGGGGAGTGGGACTGAGCCTATAGATGCTTGGGGATTGAAGATTTTAACTTTTGATTTGTACTATATTCTTTTGTGCCATTGAAATTTCTTATGTTTATCATGATTGAAAGCCATGATTATTTTAAATAGCCCTATAAGAAAAGATGATTTTAATTCATTCTTAGCCTTTTTGTTCTTGGACTTGTTGGGGGAAGGGAAGAAGAAATGCCAAAATATAAGCACTTAAAGTTAAGGCAGCAGTCCAATCCAACAGAGAGCTATGTTAGCCTTTAGCAAATTTTTTCCATTACCTGAAGTGATCCTTCTGTGCTATTTCTCCCTATTGCATTAGATTTGAATGGTATTCATTCACACATTCATCATATTAATTAAACAACAAAGTTTTATTGAGCTTTTAATATGTTTCAGGCTTTGTATTTTTCAGTCTGCTTTCCAATTAACAATGAGATATTTTGTACACTCTCATACAACCCCGTAAACCTGTCAAATAGGTTGTATCCTTATTGTGGATGGAGAAATTGAGGTTTGTAGTTTTCACAGGGCCGCACAACTAGTACTAAATGGCAGAACTAGAGATTCAGACACAATCGGCTAAACCTAAATTGATTTTTCTCAAAGTGTGTTCTATAAATCTCATATATCAGAATCATTTAAAAGGCTCATTTTAAAGAAAAAAAAAAAAGATTTTGGCTCCAACTCCCCCAAATCTATCAAACAGAATGTATAGTAAAAAACCACAGCCTCTGAAGCTTCAATGTGCATATAAATCATCTGGAGACCTTACTGAAATGCAGATTCTGATTCAGTCTGGGGTGAGGCCTCAGTCTTCATGTTTGAAACTCCCAGGTGCTTCCAATGAACTATTCTTTGAATAGCAAAGGTAGAGATCACCAAAGAAACAGCACAGAAACAAGGAGGGGAGGGAATGCTTGTTATATGTTTATAGGACTGAATTGCAATGAAATTAGATTACTTTTCTTTCATTCTAAGATTTCTTCTTTTTTGGTCAGTAAAAAACTCTTTCGTACATTAAGTTTCAACACATCCAAGAGGTAGAAAATAGAAGAGCTAAATAAGCTTATAGAAAGTTAAATCGAGAAGATTTTTGACTCCAGTACCATTAATTCAATAGGTGCTCATGGGCCTTTGGTTATATAAACAAGGCTGTGACAAGGAAAAATAACATTGCTTTTACTCAATATAACATAGTCTAAAATGCATGGAGGAAACCCAGAATTCTATGGCCTAATGCTTTTCAGGCTCCATCAAATCGTTAATTAGCTTTTGCTAGCTTATGTGGCCATCACAACAACAAAAGCCAAATCTCAGTGGTTTGCAACAACAAAGATATGTTTCTCTTTTTTGTACCATATTGGCCACCTTGGCTGTTTCTCTACTCCACATGCCTTCTTTATTCTAAGATTGAACTAAAAAAGGACCTCCTATCAGAGACACCCTATTCTCGTAGCAGTGGGAAGGAAAAAGAACAATTGGCAATCATACAATGGTTCTGAAAGATTCTGTTGGATCACAGCAGTACTTTTACATTGCGTTGGCCAAAGCTAAGCTTGAAGGCAATTGTGTGGGAAGTTCACTGTGCCCACAAGCAGATATTACAATTCACACAATAAGAGGAGGGCTATAAAATCCTTTTTGAGGAATAGCAATTTGTGGGCCATCTGAGGATTGGTTTTTGTTGTTGGTGTTGTTTTTGTTTGTTTGTTTGTTTGTAGTTAGTGGTGATGTCTCTGTTTCTTCTTTAATTTCTTGTAATCCTAGAGAAAGTGATGACATTTACATTAGAAATTTCTTAGAAGCAAAGCTTGTATCTAATTCAACTTTGAGTATTCCCAACACCTCTACAGTGTCTAGCGTGACATAACTTTCCTGCAAATTTTCACTGAAGCAACATGGGAAAAATCTAAGTTTCAGTGAGTTTAAGGGAAAATGAATTGAATGGAAGTAGAGATTTCAAGTATAAAGATTTGTTCCAAGGAATTCTGCTAAAAGTAGGAAGAGATAAAGAGGTTATAGCTGATGAGTAAAGTGGAGTCAAGAAAAAGAAAGTTTTTTGTTTTCCTCCAGGCAGAATAACAGGATGTTTTTAAAGTTGACAGATGGCTGACGGAAATGATCTGTCAGAGAACCATAAATTTGTAATACATGAGAGAGGAACAAGACTTCCTGGAGTAATGTCTTCCAGTAGGTTGAGAGGGAAGGAATGGGAATGGCTTTAGTAGAAGAATGTATTATTTTTTCTATGGCTGTTGATGAGTTGTTAAAGGATATCAGTAGAGGTGCTCGTAAATGGGCAGAAGTGAATGGGGAGTTTGTGGAAGTTCTCTTCTGGTTGCTTCAGTTTGTTTAGTAAAGTAGGTAGCAAGGGCATCAGTTGAGAGTGAATATGGGGTCAATTTGGAGGTTTGAAGATAGAAGAGAAGATGTGAAATAGTTTTCTAAGAGAGTGAAAGAAAAAAATGATTACAGTGTAGTGTATGATTGCTGCAAAGCACTATGATTCCTGTTAAGGTTTGTTATAGTATCTACTATTTCAAGTATAGTAGAGTATAGTAATATAGTAGAGTAGTATACTATAGAGTATAGTATCTACTACTACTGTCATCATAATCTACTATTATCCTATTTTCATTTTTTCTTTTTTACTTTGTGCTTTCTTGCTTTCTCCTGCCCCCTTTTTTCTTGATTAGAATATTCAAAAGATTATCTGTGTTTGTTCTCAACTTTTATTTGGCTTATCAGCTCTACAATACATGTGTTTTCTTATTCATCGATTTATGTTTTTATCATTTTGCAAAGCTTTATTCTGCTTTCTCTAGGTCTATTTTTTATAACTTCATGAGTTAGATGTTTAATTCATTTATTTTAAATTTTTTCTCTTCATTAATAGGGGTTTTAAGGCTATTTTTTTATTCTGAGAACTATTTGATTTCTCTGCAGTGGAATCTGATTTGTAGTGTTTTAAATAGGCTGCAGTCTTTAAGAAATTAAACAATAGATTAATTGATTTTAATTTTCAGGTGATTGAAATGTTTATGGTTTCTTTTCTAACTTTATTAGTATTTCCATCTTTAATGCACTGTAATTACACAATGTGGTCTTTACTAGTTCCAATTTTAAAATTATTGGGTTTTGGTGTGTGTTCTAATAGGGTAAAATTTTCTAAGGGAGTTTGGGAAAAAATTACTCAGGGTACAGAATTTTCAGGATATAGAATTTAAGGTGCACATTATGTAGACCTGTCTTATTAAGTTTTTCTAAATTGTTATTTCATTTTTGTTCCCTTAATCTGACTCATACTGAGAAAAAGCTGAATTAATTATATAGGCAATTTAATAACATTTTGTCATTGCTTATAATCATAGAGCTTTCAAGTTATCAATCAAGCATAACACAATGTTATTTTGACATATATTATAGAACAATTAACAATCACTATTAACAATGTCAAATGCAACCTTTTTAAAGAAGATATCCTATAAATCTTTTAATATTGTTTTTAAGATTATTCAAATTTAGAGTTAAAGAGTTGTAGCCAAGCCAAAACATCATTGAGAATACTCTCATATGAAGCAATGCTATTTTCCCTGTTTTATTTTTCTTAAATTTATAGATAGTGCCATTATTTAAATTGAGCAAATTAATATATTTTGAAATATCCCAAAATGTGCTTCAATCTTAGACATTTTAGTTGATAATTTAGATAAGATTAACAGAAAATGTCATTTACAATTTATTTTTTTTACGATCTTGAAGGAGAAATGTCTCTTAATTTTGCTATCTAATTTATGCTTTCAGATATAAAGCACCTTAAGTGAGGGAAATTATCCCATTGTAATATGCAGAATTTTCTCAATGAGCTTGCTTTGTAGACGGAAGTTCTAGAGTATCTTTGTATTTCATAATTTGCATTACAATAGATTTATTTGCAATAATTTAATAAGCTCAACTGGAAGCTTTTCAGTGCATATGGAAAATTGTGTTCTATAAAGTGATGACATGGTTTTTATGAAAGAAGAGTAATTATTTTCTTGGACACCTGGAGAGCGTGTCAGAATTAAAATACCAATGACAAAATAGGTTACTACTGTGATACTTAAGATTATATTTCATTAATTTCCCCAATACCTCAGTATGAATAGCTTTCTACAGAGCAATACATTTGGTTATTGTTTTCATGAAACTAAGGAAAGTCTATAAACTTTCTATTCATTAACATTCTTTTAACTTTCTATGTCTGAACTAATTGTATATGTGTCATATATCATTTCATTTAGTCCTCACCAGAAATTATATATGGCAGCTTGTGTAGGCTTGGCTGTGCATTTTCTGTAGGCTGGCAAAGCCTGCCCTCTTTATCTTATATTCAAATACAGGCAGAAAGAGTGCAGTGAACTAGACAGTATTTCAAGATGTTAATTATGAGTTTGAAAGAGTTTGCAAGGAGTTAGTAGAGCAGTGAAATAGGAAGCAGCAAAGTAAACGGACAGCCTTTTCATAACACCAGGTTTCTGAACATGTTTGCCTATAAGCTTTAACAGGTGCACATGTGCCTCTAAACTTTTAATTGAACGTAGGGACAGATAATAGAAGGTTATGCCCTCAGGCTAGGTCCTGTTGTTTGATGTGTAATTCATGTATTTGGGGAACCTGACACGTTGAAAAGGCGATTAGTAGCCTTTATGCTTTGCACAATGCACCCTCATAAACCCTAAGGAGATAAATTTTGAAAAAAAATCATATTGTGGAAAGGCGGCACGACCAGTTTAGATAAGCATCAATTGAACAGGTTTTTCAGAACAAGAATCTTCCTTAGGAGGGTTGAAATGAGGTGATCTGGAAAATAAACATTAAGACCTGAATTTTGATAATAAAAATCATCTTTTGTAGGAGCTGGAACTTGCCTGAGGTAGTGCCCTGATTTGCATTTGGGAAGGCAAGGGGAAGAAAATTCAGGAAGTACTTACTCCCCAAGGGATTTTGCTATGGAAAGCTGAAGCTTAATATAGAATTGAGATAGATTCCCTATCTCTCATGGAGTTCTATGACATTAGATAAACCTTTGTGGATTAATAAGAAATCATTTTGTAATTTTTAGAAAGAAACAACAAAGGCATAACTACCTTTTATTTTAATAATATATTGGAAAAGTTAGTGTCAGATCTAACCAATTTAGATTTGGGAATAAGATAGGAGAGATATGTACCTTAAAATAATTCTCATAAATATTTGACTTGATGGATAGTGAATCTTGTTTACAGATAAGTCTATGTCAGAGACAAGTTAATATATTTGAGTCAAGTTCTTAATGATGATTGTCATGTACTGTCTTCCAATATTATGGCAAGGTTCGGGACTACTTGATTTTTTGTTGAGATTAATCTTGGCTGGTCAGAACATAGGACTTGAAAGAAAGTGTGAGGAATGAGTCACAGTGCACAATCTAGTCTAAGCTGTACCTATTTTATATGTTGGATCACCTATATGAGGTTTTGCAAGAAAAAATATTATTTGAGACAAATACTGTGGAAAAATTTTCCTGAAAACACTAATGTGTTTTTTTCTTCTGGATACTAGGAACAATTACAAGTCAGAGGTCTAAACTAGTGGTCTACACTGCCACTGCAGATATATTTTGGTTTTACAGCACAATGTTCTATGTGGTAATAATAATTAATATTTACTATGTGCTTTTAAGATATCAGACACCGTTATATCTCATTGAAATCCTCACAAACTTCTGTGAGGTTGATGTATTATAATCTTTTTTTTTCAGATCAGGCATAAAGAAAATGCTTATCATGTCCAAGGTTATGACAAATGGTAAAGCCAAAATGTAAGCTAAGGTGGTTTGATCTCAGACCTAATTACTTTTAATCTCCCAACTATGAATTAATTTCCAAGTTTCAAATTTAGAATATTTCCAAAAAAATCTGAAATTCTCTTTTCTTTTAAAATTTTGGTAATCTGATGACTCAGGTTGGTATTTCTTGATGGAAACAATGAGTTTGAGTTGAGCAGTATATGGCCTTTCAGACACATTCTGTCAAGAGTATGCTAATTGTTTGTGGTCATAGGAGATGAGACCCTTAAAGGTCAAAGTGATCATGTTCTCTCCTTCATTTTGGTCACCAGGATACTCAGGATGACCTTTGTCATTGAGTAGTAATTTGGGAAAAACAGAGACCCATTGGGCACCTGTGACCTAAATATTTTTTCTCTTCTGGTATTGATTTTTAATCTTCATAGTTCACTATTTTATTATGTGCTTTTCATTTCAGGCATGTTAAAGCCTTTGTAGGATTCTTTATTCAACTATTGTACTAAGCCCTCTTTTATAATTGTAAAACGACATCACATTTTAAATAGACATAAATTTTGTTATAAAGAATTTAAATAGCTTGCCATGAAAGAATATTACAGCTTCTATAGTTCAGGTGTTGTCCTGAAACATATGAAGTTTATTTAACTAAAAAATGTGTGGATGCTCTATCATGAGGTTATGAAGAAAGGGGTAGAATGGCTTCTGTAAAAGGTTTGCAGTAAAAGAATATTTTCCTAATCATAAAATTGTACTCACTATCATGTTGGATTAGTACATCTCTGAGGTGGAGCAGGTATAAGGGGGAATATGCTTTGTAAGATTTCCCAATTCTTTTGAAATCATTTCCTAATAGCAGCCACCAAATCTGTAGGAGCAGCCTTAGAAATCAAATTGCCACTAGATGTGTGCACATGCGTGTGTGTATGTGTGTGTGTGTGTGTGTATTAAATGGAATGAAATCAACAAGTGTTAATGAAATACAAATTCTGAACAATCACTCAGCCAGATACAGAAAACATAGCAACAACAAGCCCTGCTCGATTGGAGCTCACAAATGCATTAAGAATGCAATGGAGCTTACAACACATGAAAAGCAAAATATACAGTTTTAGAGAGCAGAACCACTGTTGAAGAGAACTGATCAGGGAAATTTTTCTAGGAGAACCTCTGGGATCAACATGAGACACTCCAGGCTTGCCACCACCGGCAAACCTGTTTCTCCATTTCACTAGGGGCTTTACACTTTTTCTCTTTGTTGTAGTATTAATGCAATTTCGGACAGCTACAGCTAGGCAATAAAAACTGTCAATTTTTTGTATTGTTGGGATGTTAGAGTGGATCCATTTCATAATCACCTGCCTATCTGTTGCACTTTCCAAATTAAGATTTATGGCACATCTTCTGTCCCAATTCTAATTTATCTGGTATTAGAACCATTTCAAGCATTTCAATTTATATGTTTTTGAATATAGAATATTTTGTCATTTTTATGATTGGTCAGGGAACTTTGGTTGTAAGTAACATCAGTTGATTCTGGCTAACTAAAGCCAAAAAAGAAAGGAATTTATTGGAAGTATACAAGGCTCAGTTTTAAAAAGGAAACTCAATGGTTAGATGTGAGAAAAAATCAGGATGCAGGAAAATCCAGGGATGTGAGCAGGAACTAAGGGACAATTGATGAGGTGTTAGCACATAAGATGAGTCACCTCTAATTATTTTCCACCTTCGTGACACTCTGTTAAAAAAATTGACATTCCCAGATCATAGACATGAGTCAGCCTAGATTTAGTCACAGGCTCACACCTCGGCCAGAAGGGCACAGTTCTTTCATTGGTGGTCCTACTGTAATGTTATGGAGAAGGGTAGTGTTCCAAAGAAGTTGAAGTCTCTTTAACAGAAAGAGTGGATAAATGCTGTGCAGGGAAGCCAACGGATGACACTCCTGCTGCAGTTTTTTATTCTATCCATTTTAGGTCCACTTATATGTGTGTAACTCTTGGCCATGCAAGAATGAAGTTAATGTATGCATTTGACATGCAGATCCAAATATATTTAGTCCTAGTAATTTTAAGCAATTCCCTCCCCACAAATCATTTTACTGTATAATCAGTAAGAAGCCTTTTCCAGAACTATTTCTTTTCCTAATTAAAAAATCCTGTGGAGAGCAAGTGTTTCTGCACTGAAGAGAGTAACAATTAGGGATTTGATTCTATTTGAAATTTAAGACTTGGGCAGATGTAGGCCATGCTTCCTCACTAGTTATATCACACGTTATTTCATAAGAATCATACTTGACCCCTTAAGGTAGGGAATGCCAGACTATGTTTAAATTATATTGCTTTTTTCTGAAATTTACTAACTATAAATGTGCTTAGAAAGGATACAATTTATTAATAAAACAAACATCACTCTTTAACTGTAAACAAATGAAATAAATGTTCTTTCATACCCAGATATTCTCTATATTGAAAACAAGCATATTGAAATAAATTAAGTGAAGGATGCTGTGATGTTATTTATCAGAAACATTCTATTTTAAAGGTTAGTGAACACAACACTCTTTTGAAATATCTTTGTCCCACCTAGATATTATGATATGTAATTTCAGGAAAGAACTAAATTTTTATTCTGTGATCTTTTTAAGATGTATGACTGAGTGGTCTTTTAAATATATAAAGATGTTCAGTTAAAAACTTTTTAATTCTTCCGAATGCATCACTTTGGTTTAAATTTGTCTTTAATGTCATTGGTAGCTCAATATATTAAAAAAGAGGAAAAAGAAGAAGTAGGTGAATATTAGGCTATTGTTTCAAGGACGTCTCTTCCATAAGGGATGAGAAGTACACCGAGAAGTTTTTAATGGCAAGGAATAAGGAAGCAGAATTAGGATCAGAAGCTTACATATGGGAGAACTGACTTCAGAATAAGATAAAGGCTATTTAAGGTAAAGCTGGAAATAGAAGAAACTCTCTTTCAAGAAAACAGTCAAGTAATGGCTTTGCATTAGAGAATATAAAAGGATTTTGAATTAATGGAAACATTTGGTATAGTTACTATACATTCAATAACAAAGAGCTGAAAGCACTAATAAATATTTCTATGAAGTCCAATACTAATATGAAATCGAGTATTTCTTTTAAATTAATTGAAGTCACATGATATCAGTATTGTTATTGGGCATTCATGTGCCGTGCTATTTTCAAATTACTTTTTAACTACTTACTGATTATCCTTCAAAGATAGTCTGCTGCTCTTCATTTGTCAAACATTAAACATATGTTTTATTTGTTAAACATAAAATATGTTTTATTTGTTAAACATAAAATATTTTGCATTGGACTTAGTGTAAGTGATGATTTATGGAGCTATAGTCATCTTGGCAGGAGCTGACCATGGCATGTAAGGAAAATGTGGCTCACTTGCTTCAAACTATTGTCACTATTTCCCTTCCCCAACATGCTGAAATTACAGCTAGAATAAATGCCAAGCTAACGTTAGACTGTGAGCATGCATCCCCTGTGCATCAGCCAGCTATCTCCCATCCTCTCACAGTTTCGTGATTGATGGGATGACATTAAGATTCAGGACTTAAACAAATGAACATAATATGTAGAAACTGTTCAAACATTTATAGCAGCATTTGCTTTAACTGTATTAAATGGGAAGTCACTTTCCCTTCATTGTAGAACTCTACCCATGTCTTTTATCTTCAATGAGCTTTTCCACTGTCCAAATCTCTAAAATTTGGAAGTCAGACCAGATGGTTTTTGAGAACCCGTCTGGTTCTAAAAGGATGATGCAGATACTTGTGGCACTTGGCGCTTTTGTTTCTTGGTGTAAGCACTGAGCACACTACACTGATCTATAAGGCTGTATGTAATCTGTCACCACCCCTTTCATCTCCACAGTCAGTTCCTACCTCTCTACCCATTCTTAGCACTGCAGCCACATCCACCCATTACTCTTCCTAGGACATTCCAAGGCTAGCTCTGTCTTGATTTAAAGTCTCTCTTTCCTCAGATACCTGCATGACTGAGACTCGGCTTCCTCAGGTCTGTTCTCAAATTTCACATCACAGAGGCCTTCTTTGACCACTCTAATCTAGAGCAATCAATCCCTCTATCCGTGTCTTTGTCTTCCTCCAGCCACGTAGCTATGCCACCACCTGACATTAAATTTTTTTAAATATGCATGATTGTTATTTGTCTCTGTCTCGTGGTAGATGACATCTGTTGCATGCCCAGATCTCTCTAATGACCACTCACGGATTCTCTTGCCTCCTTGTCTTGGGAGAATTATCCTCAGGCCAAACAGGAGCTACCTCTCCAGTGAGGCTAAATCCCCCCCAAGACAGGAATACAAAGGAGACCCTCCCTCACCTCAAGGTGCAGCCAATCGTGGTATAATTCCTACTTCAAATTTTCCCCATGGGATCAATTTGAAGCCAGTCTCCAACTAAGACCATATTCTTGCTTATTTTTTTCCTCTTCTGCCTCATCCTGTTTCTCCATTCACCTCCTCCTGAGAGCATTTTGCCATTGAATCACTTGCTCAAGAATCCACACCTCAGGCTGTGCTTCCCTAGAACTTGCCCCAAGACATCACTCTGGAAGGTAAGCTCCCTGAGGTTAGATCATTTAAATCCTTCATTTGCTACCTTACTCCCAGCACCCAGGACAGTGCCTGGCATATGTAGGTGCTCAGCTGAGTGATTTTGAATGACTGTCTTATTATTGAAGGCCCTAATTATTTTAGTTAGAGCGGCACACTAGTTTATTTTAGCTCTCAATATGCATTTGGGTAAATACAAGCATACAAACAAATAAATAAAAATAAGTCCATCCACCAGTTTTACCCTTTTCACTTGTAAGCATCGTACAATTCAATTAAAAAGAGGCTCATTAACATAAGTATACTATTATTGTCCACCAATATTGGATTTACTGCACCTCTATGATGATTTAGGTCTGAGATTGGTAAACTATGATCTGTGGACCACATTTGGCCCTATTTTATATTATCCATAA
>RJWJ010030117.1:0-20144 GCA_004363605.1 Indri indri | reverse complement strand
AAAAAGAGTAAAAAAAAAAAAAATAACCAGACCCTACAAAGAACTCAAGCAAATCAGCAAGAAAAAAATCAAACAACCCAATAAAAAAGCGGGTAAAAGACATGAACAGAAGCTTCTCAAAAGAAGATAGACTAATGGCCAATAAACATATGAAAAAATCTCAACGTCTCTAAAACTCAGGGAGATGCAAATCACAATGAGATTATCACCTAACTCCAGTGAGATGGCTTTTATCAAAAAGTCCCAAAATAATAGATGCTGGCATGGATGTGGAGAGAAAGGGACACTTACACACTGTTGGTGGAACTGCAAACTAGTACAACCTCTATAGAAAGTAGTATGGAGATTCCTCAAAAAACTAAAAGTAGAACTACCATTTGATCCAGCAATCCTGCTATTGGTATTTACCCAAAGGAAAAAAAGCCATTTTATCAAAGAGACATTTGCACTCGAATGTTTATAGCAGCACAATTCACAATCCCAAAGATGTGGAATCAATTCAATTGCCCATCAATACAAGAGAGAATTAACCAAACGTGATATATGTATACAATGGAGTATTACTCAGCCATAAAAATGGGGAACTAATACCTTTTTTAACAACCTGGATGGAACTAGAGACCATTATCCTGAGTGAAGTATCACAAGAATGGAAAAACAAACACCACATGTACTCACTAATTGATCAACACTCATGTGCACATACGGAAGTAAAACTCAATAGAAATCAAGCAGTAGGGAGGGGGAGGAAGGGATGGATAAAATCACACCTAACAGGTACAATGCACACTATCTGGTGATGGGCACACTTATAACTTTGATTGAAACTGTAAAAAAGCAATTCATGTAGCCAAAACATTTGTACCCCCATAATATTCTGTAATTTAAAATAATAATGATAATAATAATAATATTGACTATAAAAAGGCCTAAATGCCCCACTTAAAAAATATAAATCAAAGGAATGGATTAAAACACAACCCATATATCTGTTGTCGCGAAGACACCCATTTTACTCATAAAGAGTCACATAGCAAGGTAAAGGGGTGGAAAAAAATATTCTTCACAAATGGAAACCAAAAATGAACAGGAGTAGTTATTCTCATATCAGATAAAACAGACATTAAATAAGCAAAATTGCAAAAGACAAAGAAGGTCATTACATACTGAAAAAGGGTTCAATTCAATGAGAAGATCTTATTCGACAATCCTAAATAAATATGCATCTAACACCATAGCTCCCGGATTCATATAACAAATACTCCTAGACCTAAGAAATGAAGTAAACAGCAAGACAACAATAGTGGGGGACTTCAACACTCCACTGACAGAACTATACAGATCACTGAGGCAGATAATCACAAATAAATACTGCACATAAACAGAATTCAAGAACAAATGGACCTAACAGACATTTATAGAACATTCTATCCAAAAACTGTAGAATATACATTTTTCTCATCAGTACATGGAACATTGTTCAAGATATACCATATGTTAGGCCACAAAATAAGTCTCATCAAATTTTGAAAAAATGAAACCATACTATTTGTCTTCTGAGACCACAGTGGAATAAAACTAGAAATCAATTCCAAGAAGAACTCACAAGACTATACTAATACATGGAAATTAAATGACCTGATACTGAATGACCATTTGCTTAAGGATGAAATCAAGATGGAAATAAAAAAAAATTAGGTTGAATGATAGTGGTGACACAAGCTACTAAAATCTCTGGGATACAGAAATAGCAGTGCTAAGAGGGAAGTTCATAGCAATAACTGCCTACATAAAAAAGACAGAAATCACAAATTAACAACCTAATGTCACACCTAAGGGAACTAATAAAGTAAGAACAAACCAAATCCAAAGATAGCAGAAGATAAGAAATAACAAAGATCATACCAGAACAAAACAAAATCAAAACCAAAAAACAATACAAAGGATCAAAAAAATGAAAAGTTGTTTCTTTGAAAAGATAAAACAAATTGACAGATTACTAGCTAGATTAACCAAGAAAAGAAAGGATAGGTTTCAAAGAAGTTCAATCAGAAATCAAAAAGGGGACATCACAACTGATACCACAGAAATACAAAAGTTCTTCTGAGACGACTGTAATACAAACACCTCTATGCACACAAACTGGAAAATCTAGAGGATATAGATTAATTCTTAAAAACACATGATGGACACGCTTGAAGCTCTGACTGGGGGCAGGGGGACAAGGGCAATGTAACCTAAACATTTGTACCCCCATAATATGCAGAAATTTAAAAAAAGAAAAAAATGGCATAGTACAGTCATGTATCACTGAACAATGGGGGTGTATTCTGAGAAATGCATCCTTAGGCTATTTTGTCATTGTGGTAACATCATAGAGTGTACTTACACAAATGTAGGTATTTGTGTGTGTGTCTAAATATAGAAAAAATGCAGTAAAAATACAGTATTATAAGCTTAAAAAAAAAAAAAAACTACACATGACCTCCCAAGCTTGAATCAGGAAGAAACAGAAATCCTGAACAGACCAATGATGATAGTAGTGAGATTTAATCAGTAATAAAATATCTCCGTACAAAAACAAACAAACAAACAAAAGCCCATGATCACACAGAGATTCACAGATGCATTCTACCACACCTACAAAGAACAACTGGAACCTATACTACTGAAACTCTTCCATAACATCAAGGAGGGAATCCACCTTAACTCATGCTACAAAGCCAGTATCACCCTGATACCAAAGCCAGGAAAGGACACAATACAAAAAGAAAAATACAGACCAATATCCCTCAGGAACATAGATGCAAAAATCCTCAACAAAATGCTAGCAAACCAAATCCAACAGCATATCAAAAAATAATTCACCACAATCTTTGGGTTTCATCTCAGAAATGCAAGGATGATTCAACATGCACACTTCTCATCTCCCAGAATGGTATATATGCATATATTTTGTGTAGGGGTGGATGTCTGCAACAGTAACATGTGAACTCTTCCAACAATATCCTCAAGGTCCTCACGAGGATAGTGGAGGGGAGGCAGTTGCTAAGAGAACTTCCACTTTCCATGAGAGAGTAACTAGAACTGGATGCGCACTCTCTCCATAAACAATTAGAAAACAGACATATGAAACAACTCTTTTCAGACTTGAATGACAAGGAATGCAAGACTGTGAAGCCTTACAGAAGGGAAATAAATGAAGTGAGCCTAGCAATAGCCCCAGCTTTTAGATTACTGATCCTTTCTGGAAGATAGCGCAGTGAAAGAGTTCCCAAACAGAACATGGTGGTTTCTCTGAGTTGAGGAGAGAAAAATAAGAGTTTGGAGAGCCTGAGGAACCTTATATTTGAGGTTCAAAGCACTGAAGAGGAGGAAGTTAAGTAGAGCCAGAGCATTAAAAATCTATATAACGTCTCCTCGAGTCTTTGGCTGAATACTAAGCCATGTAGAGTGAAACTCCATAAGGCCAGGCAAAAAATTACCTGAAACTTGTAGACTAGACAGTTTCCAAAACTGGGAAACATTCAAGTTGCAACCAAGTACAGATTCCAGGTAGGTGCTAGCCAAGAACACTTGAAAAATAAAATTTGAAATACAGCTCCATCTATAATAGTATCAAAAACATAAACTACTCAGCTCTTAACAAATTATGTACAAGAACTATATACTGAAAACTAAAAAACATTGCTAGCAGAGACATTAAGGAAAACCCAATTAAATCCCAAGGTATACTCTGTTCATGGATTAGGAAACTCATTTTTGTTAAGATGATAACTTTCCAAAATTTGATCTCTAGATTAAATGCAATTCCAATCAAAATCTCAACAGGCTTTTTTGTAGAAATAAATAAGTTGATTGTAAAATGTACATGGAAACTCAAAAGGCCTAGAATAGCCAATACGATTTTTAAAAATGAGGAAAATTTTGGAGAACTTATGTTATATGATAACAAGACTTACTTTAAAGCTACCAAGATAAGCATAGTATAGACATCAGGGTAGACATATAAATTAGTGGATCAGAGTACATAGTCCAGAAATACATCCATATACATATTATCAATTAAGTTCCAAAAAAGCTGCAGTGGTAACATAATCTGGAAAGAACAATTTTTACAACAAATAATGCTAGAAGAACTGGACATATTTTCAGAGAAAAATGAACCTTATCCTGTACTTCACACAATACACAAAAAATAACTTAATGTTGATCATAGATCTATTGCTAAAAATATAAAACTTATAGCAGAGAATATCCTTGCATTCTTGGAGTAGGCAAAGATTTCTTAGATAAAACACAAAGAGTATAAACCATAAAAGAAGGCAAGGTTGTTGACTGAGAAGGGCACAAGGGAACTTACTAGGGTGGTAGAAATGTTATATATCTTTATGATAGTGGAAGTTACATGGGTGTATATATTTGCCAAAACTCATGAAATTGTATGCTAAAATGGATACATTTTATTATATGTAAATTGTATAATAAGGTTTATTTTTCAATGTTTAAAAGTGAAAGTGGCCAGAATCTATTTTAATGCCATAGAATTAATTCCACCTGTGACATATATATAAAGTAAAATTAAAAGTATACATATACTGGAAAAAAAGCAAAATTACCTACAACTTATACCCCTTAAAACCCTGTTCTCATTCCCTATATGCAAATGTTCTTAACCATTTGTTTGTAGTTTCTCAGGTATTATTCTACACAGCATCCTTATACATCTGTATCTTAATTTATCAACATCAGATGGTATCTATTGACACTCTGCTAGAAAAGATAAAGAAATAGTTTGTGTACATTATTCTCCACATATCTATCTAACAATTTTTGTTATTTCTATTATTATTTTAATTATTCTTCCAACATGGTTGTCAATGTGAGCAGTTTGCCTAGGGGGCATTTTGAAAATTTGTTGAGATATTTTTTATTTTAATAACGATGCAAGAACATTGATGGTATTTGCTCAGTGAGGACCAGGGATGTTAGATGTACTATAAAGCAGAAGACAGTACTGTACAACTTCCAAAAGTCCCACCAGACATTCGTGTACGCAAAAATCCTATTTATGTGAGCTTAGTACCTATCTCTGTTTATATATAAATACAAAGGATTTTGCAATAAACACTAATTTAATGCAACTAAAACAAGTAAATCAAGGAAAGATTATAGGGAATTTGTTCATAATTTTACCGAAAAGTATCACCATTTTAGAAAATCATGTCACCAACAGGATTGTTACTCGTTATATTTGATTTATTAATACAACACTCCTATGTCAGTCAACATTCACAGCAATTATGTTTATAGTGACTCTACACACAAATGAAAATATTAGAACTCTTTATTATGTTTTCCATTTGCCTGGATATATGCATATCTTCATTTTTACTTGTGGAGGAATCCTACCCAACCTGTATACCTGCATGAAACGTCATCTCCTCCAGGAAGTCCTACCTGATTTCCCCCAAGATAATCATTCCTCCTCTGTGTTCCCACACACATTTTTTATACCTTTATTACATCATTTTTTTTTATTTTTAATTAAGTGTCTTTTTATCCCTAGTGATTATGGTTTCTCATCAAAAGAATCTAATGCCTTATCTTTTTATAACTACTTTCCCTCTCTCTACACCAGCTATGACATAATGCTTGGCAAAATGTCATTAATCTATAAATAGTCATTGAATTACTAAAGTAAAAAAGGACTTTTAGGAGGTAAATTTGATTTGACTATTGACTATTGTTTTTTGCTTATCTGTTGAGAGCATAGGAGACATGTGTTATATATTCTAAATTCATCAAGAGAACGAATGGCACATTTACATTTACAGTTTACTAAGATAAATAGTTATGATATAATGAGACCAAATAGGCAAAGTAGGCAAGACACCACAAAACATGCATATTATAAAGCAAAGATAGAAAGGGGGAGAAAAAAAAAACTATAGCCTGCAACATTAATTCAATAAAATGGTTGATTATTTAAATGCACAAGGCAGGAAATGCAAAGTTATTTCTCTCAGAGAAATCATATCTCAATTACATTCCACAAGAATAAAAAACCATTAAAAATAATGACATTTACAGTAATACAAAATAATACAAGGTGGCAGAATTATTGTTGCTATGGAATAACTATTAATTTCTTGACTTCTATACATTTTAATGTTCAGCCACATGGATGTTTCACTCAGATTTTCAGATTCAAACTCTTTACCGTTATTTGAAAATATCCCACATTTAGCTATGCCAGCATGAATTACTAGTTAAGAATTTGGATTTCACAGTCACATAGATTTGGGATTGAATCACTTAACTCAGATATGAAATGAAGTATGACCTTTGTTAAGTAATGTAACCTCTCTGAGCCCATCTCCTTACCTTCCAATATTGTTCTGAGGGTTACAGGATATAAATGTAAATCACCTAGAATATAGTATTTACTAGATGAGTAGCTTGTTGTTATTATTATCATCATTATCATTATTATTCTTATTGTCATCTGTATCTTGAAATAAGTATATTTAACATAAAGAATACAAGATTCAACTCTATAAAGTACAAGGGAAGATTCAGAAAAGGAAGGGAATAATTTAAATTGAAATCCATGAAGAATGTCTTGGTACAAATCTTTTCTTTGAAGTAAACACTGAATACTGTTGCATCCAGTTAAATTAAATGGTAGAACACTTTTATTATAGCATGCAAAATATTTGTCTCCAGACACAGAGACAGAGCAACATAGTGAATTTTTTTCAATTTAAGGAAGCTAGAGACAAAAAGTAAAATAAAAAAACTGAGGTTTATCTTTAATGAAGATCTAATCCTGATAATGCTGTTATTATTAATATTTCTATGTCTTGCTGACATTGGTTCTACAGCCTTTGAAAAACACCATGTGAATAACAAATATTTAGCAATAAAAATTATAAGCATGTTTGGGGGCAGGGGGACAAAGAAAGATGTATATCTATAGATGTAGCATGTACCTGGTGAAATAATATGATAATTATATCTTATTTCACTCTGATAAATAGGCCTGCTGAGACATCCAGAAATAGACTTTAGGGCTGTGTCAAATTTTTGACATTTAAATGGGTTGTGCTGCTGATGGATGTGACAAAAGCTCAATTTGTTTTATTTTTACATTGAAAACTACTTCACACGAGTTATGAGCAATTCATATTGGTCAAAAATGAGGAAAACAGCTTATTAATTAAAACTGACCTTTATATAGGACATGTATTCCACCTCACAGGCTAAAACACCTTTGAAGAGGTAACAAATTAGCTCTACGTATAAGTGATATGCAGTTAAAGGGGTCTGTCAAAAGTTCCATTATAAAGCCGTATTTCCAGGGCTTCGTAAGTTTCAGAGAAAACTACATTGAAGATGAGACTTAACTCACAATTCTCACCCAAGAAAATAAATCTAAAATCTCTACTTGTGGATGTCTTGGGAAAGAGAACCTATTAATTTAGAGACTTTCGTCTTCAGGGAACTAGTACCCATTATATAGCATCTTCCTAGCATTTTATAAAATCTTT
Source organism: Indri indri (assembly GCA_004363605.1). Taxonomy (NCBI): domain Eukaryota; kingdom Metazoa; phylum Chordata; class Mammalia; order Primates; family Indriidae; genus Indri; species Indri indri. The sequence goes on along the minus strand of RJWJ010030117.1, from coordinate 12,591 downwards.
CCATGTTAATTCTCATTGCAAATATATTTACAAGATATACTACAAGAACTTGCAAAAAAGGACTTTAAAAAGATAATTTCCAAAATATATTTACCCTAATTCTCTCTAGGCACATACATGTACAACACAAATGAGGTATCTTGGTTTGTTAAGCTACAATCAATCATAGGATATTGCAATGCCAAATATGTACTGAAGACCTATTTTTGCACCCACTCTATCTTGTGCCTAGAACTAAGAAGACTATATAAGAAACATAAGCTGTAAATCAATCATTCACAGAATAATAAGGATACATGAGCAATATTAACACTCTCGAAAGTTGACCATCTAGTTAAAGAGTATACTGAATATACTAAAACATATAATAAAAATGTTCTCTTTCTGCAAGAAGGGTAAATTCAGTACAGACTGTGTAGTTTGGTAACATGGAGTTGGAAGTAATATGGCCCTGAAGCTAAATTCTTCCTTGGCTACTTTTCAGGTGTGTGACCACGGAGGAGCCCAAATTCAGCAAGCTATGGTCTTGCACTTCTCTATTTTCATCCCACAGATGTTTAAAAGAAACGGTTGGCCCATTTTTCCCTGAAAGAGTAGTTTGCATCCAATTCCAACATTTGGCAGTAAACAATCGCCCTCCCTTAGTCTTACACAGGACTCTGCTTACACCTTTTCTATGTTGTATTACAGCTAATTGCATACACCTGATGTCCATTTCCCAGCCAGGCACATTCCACTAATATAATACACCAGTCACAGTGGAAACAACTATATATTTTTTGATTACTTTTAACAGAAACACCTGCATTCACTGTAGAACTAAAAACTTCCTGATGTAAAGACATTTCAATAAATAATAATTGAGAATTTGATTGAAAATGAATTTTTTTCTTTTCTTTTTTTTATTTCCTAAAAGTATATTCTATTCCATACCAAATGGGAGTAATTTTTTAAATTACCACGTAAGCTCTGGGTATGGAGCTATTAATTTGACAAAACATTTATTTATGACTGCTATGCACCCACTATAATCAGTTCTGGTAGTACGAATATAAATCTGAAAAGTTCCTGTTCCCAAGGATATTAGTGGGAAAGGCAAATAAGTAAAACACAGTTTTAGTACAATGTTCAAGGTACTTCACATTAGCACAGAGAAACAGCATCTATACCTTTCTCACAGAAGACCTTCTGAAGGGCATGCCACCCAAACTATCTTAAAATATGTGTAAAAATCAGCCAAGTAAATAAGTGTGGAAAGTAGTTCCAGGAAAATCATGTATGTAAGAACAAGGTGTGAGTCTGGAGAGGGAGAAAGGAACTAGATCATGGAATGCATTATATGGCACGCAAGGAAGGTTAGATTTTATCCTGAAGGCAGTAAAAACCTGTCCCTGAAGGATATAAAGCAGAACAGTGGTACAATCTAACTTTGAGGCTGAGAGCCCAGAGCATTTTCACAGAAAAGGTGAAAGTTGCCTCTGTGGTAATGACTTGAACACGGTAGGGCAATCGGTGATAATTGAATGAGATAGGCAGGAGGGTTAAAGGAGCAAGGATTCTAGGATGGTTCAGCCTGTTGTGCAGACTCAGAGACTATTCTGCTTCCACACAGAGTGCACTGTTTCAGGAAGGCATGATGATAGATCAGACTTTGGAGAATTTACAAATGTAATCTTGTCAAGCTCTACAACTGCATTCTGGTTCCCAAATTAGACTTGTACTTCTAAATGAAATTTTAATTTACATGCTAAAAACAGAACCTTTAAAAACAACATCTGGCTGGTTTTCCTAATCTATTTCTACCAGATTCAATATTCAGAGTTCCAGCACAATATTCTTCAAATTGCGGCCTATCAGAGGTTTCTGATGGATCTCATTTATCTCTCTCAGCATTCACTGGGTACCCACACTGTGCTAGGCACTGTGCTAGGAGGTGGAGATCCAAACATGAATAAGATTTAAGATATCCTTCAAGGAGTGTAGGCAGAGGAGGAGGAGTAAGCAAGTGTAACAAAGTGCTTTAATTTTGTGATATATGTAACATTTTAGAATGGAGACCTAAAGAAAGAAGTAAGAATCCCCATATGTTGGGGAAGGGAGGGGGAAGAACCTAGGAAGTTTTTCTAGAGAAAAGGTAAAACACATAATATTTAAACTGAGTATTCAGTAGGCGCCCACAAGACAGCCAAGGTGTAGAGTTGCAGTTTTGGAGAGGATAAGTTGCTCTGAAATAAAAGGCCCAGAGATTCAAAATAACAGCCTGGAGAGTTAGACAGAAGTCAGACTACAGAGAATCTTACGTGTGTATTAAGAAATATGAACTTTATCCCATAAAAATTGAAATTATTAATGGATCTTGAGCAATGAGATTATAATATTTGCTTTGTACAACAGAAAGGTCCCTCTGACAGTAAAATGGACAATGGATTGGTGAGGGATAAGATTGTATAGAAAGTGAAGTTGGGAGGCTGAAGCAGTAGTCTAGATGAGAGACAAGGAGGGTTCATGCTAAACTAAAAGCAGTGGACATAGAAAGTGGAGATTAAAATGAGAAATATCCAAAAGTTTTACTGATAATTAGATGCTGTTATTCCCCTCATTCTTGTACCCCATTTTTGGTAGTACATTTCTCTTATAAATGAATCATTAATAATTAGTGAATATAAGAGAAAAGGTAATAAAAATCAAGAAATGGCAACCTTCAAACATGGTAATATCAAATTCTCACATATCCTGAGAATAATTGATTGCTCAAACAGGTTCAACATTTTTATTCAAGATTTAGAAAAAATAAATGTTTATTATAGAAGTTTTTCAGATGTTTCAAAGACAGGAGGTGAGCATAGATGTCGGATTCCAGATTCAAATCATCTTTATAACAAAGATGTTAGGCCAAAATCAAGAAAGATAAACATAGATCCCTGCACTTAGTTTGTGCAAAAAATCAATTGCACAAATGTTGATCCAGCCTAGTGGAAGAAAATGTGAAAAAAAAAAAAACTCAAAGTTTTGGTTGATCAATATTACAAAAAATTAACACGACTTATGACAACATTAACAGAAGTTAGTTGTCCTGGTCATGCAAAATAAGTTTTAACACATTATGTACTGATCAGACCACAGTTGAAGAACTCTGATCCATTTCAGGTATCACATTTAAAGAGAGGCACAAATTAGAGTATTTACATAGGAAAAGAATCATGATACTTTTGAGTCATGTGAGATCCGTATACAATAAAGAGAAGCTGAAAAAATAAGAGACGATAACAAATTAATCTGCATATCCACAGTATAGTAGCTATTCCTAATGTTTAATAAACAAATGAGAACCAAAAACTGAAGGGATATTATCAGAACTCTCTTCAAAAATTTGAAGGGCTGGCCAGCATGGTGGCTCATGCTTGTAATCCTAGCACTCTGAGAGGCCAAGGCAGGAGGATTGCTTGAGCTCAATAATTCAAGACCAGCCTGAGTAAGAGCAAGACCTAATCTCTACAAAAAATAGAAAAAATCAGCCAGGCATGGTGGTACACACCTGTGGTCCCAGCTACTCGGGAGGCTGAGGCAGGAGGATTGCTTGAATCCAGGAGTTTGAGGTTGCTGTGAGCCAGGCCGATGCCACTGCACTCTAGCCTGGGCAACAGAGTGAGGCTATCTTAAATTTTTTTTTTTTTTTTGGATGAGCTAACAAGTAAAAAAAGGACCGGAGTATAATCAGATTTTTACTATTAGACTGGACAAAAACCACCAATGGGTAGATTTCAGCCCAATATATGAAAAAAATGAACAAACAGCTAATCAACATAACCATCCAACGGTGAAATAAGATGTCCTAGAAAAGTGTTCTTTTTTCATGAGAGGTAGATAAAGCAGAGATTAGATAATCATTTCTTAGGTTTTCTGTAAAAAGGGATCTTCCTTGAGTAGGAAGTTGGACAAGATGACCACTTAGTATCCATTAAAGTCTATGATTCAAAGAACTTACCAAACATCTACTACATGCCCAGCCAGAAAGAAATATAAAAACAAAGTATAATATATGTTTTCTGCTCTACATGTTTATCCCAAAGTTGAGAGGATTCAATTAACATATATGAAACAATTAAAGAATAATTAAGTAAAAAACTATACTGCACAAAATGAGAGATGAACTCACTGGAAATGCCTCTTGTAGTTGGTGGAACTTTAGTTAGTTCCTGAAGGATGGACTTTTGGTTTTAACATTTTCATCATTTGGCTAAGCAGATAATACTTCTATTCTTTTTTCAATTCACTAAAGTGATGACATATTTTCTACTTTCCAATATATGAATGGTAAAATAAATTTATAATACAATGACAAAATATCTCAGGTTATTTCTATACTACTACTGGTGAAGACTATCTTATTTTTAAAAAACAATGTTTTAGATATTGAGATAGAGTAATAGGGAATTCAATAATGATGGGAACAGCCCTGGTGCAATGGCTCAAGCCTATAATTCCAGTACATCGAGGGGGGAGGATCACTTGAAGTCAGGAGTTCAAGACAGCCAGGCAACATAGTGAGATCCCGTCTCTTCAAAATATTTAAAAAACTAGCCAGGTGTGGTGATGCAGGCCTATGGTCCTAGCTACTCAGGGGACTGAAGTGGGACGATTGCCTGAGCCCAGGAGTTCCAGGCTGCATTGAGCTATGATCACGCCACTGCACTCTATCCTGGGCGGTGGAGCAAGACCTTGTCTCAAAAGAAAGAGGAAGGAAGGAAGGAAGGAAGGAAGGAAGGAAGGAAGGAAGGAAGGAAGGAAGGAAGGAAGGAAGGAAGGAAGGAAGGAAGGAAAGGTGGGAGGGAGGGAGGGAGGGAGGGAGGAAGGAAGGAAGGAAGGAAGGAAGGAAGGAAGGAAGGAAGGAAGGAAGATGGATGGGGAGGGTAGTTGTATTACATGACTACAATTAAATGAAATTCCCACAAGTAAGACCATGAATGTCTCTTAATCCTTGGAGATTAAGCATATTTCCTTTAAATGGGCAAATAAAATCTCTCCCATATTTATCCTTGACTATGTTAACAAAATATAAAACTCATCATGTTGTATAATAATATTTTAAGTTTAAATTTCACAATAGATAATACATTATTCTTGTCTCCTCACATTGCTTAACAAAGTGTCTTAAATAGAATAGATGAATTATAAACAGGAGAATGAATAGATGAATAAGTGATTAAATGAAAGAATAAAAATGTAGAAGCTCTCTCAGATTATGCTTATATCATTTCAACAAGTTAAAAAGATGTGAAAATTATGCATATTGAACTATTGTAGACAAAATGAATCAATTGGGATTCAATGCAGAATGTGGTTAAAAACAGTAAAAAAAATAGCTACCACTTTTCAAGAACTTATGATGTGTCTAACCCTGGGCTAAATATTTTATACATTATTTCATATAACAAAAATCCTATGGAGTACTTCCTAATTCCTTCATTTTACAGATGAGAAAACTGAGGTTTAGAATGGTTAAGTAATCTTCCCAATATCACACAGCTAATTAGTGAGAAAGCCCTAACTCAAATCCAGCTCTGATTTCAAAACCACTACCCATTCATACATTTATTCATTCAATATATAATTGAGTTCCTACTGCATACCAGGAACAGTTCTAAGTGTGGAGAAAGTAGCAGATAAAACACACAACATTGGCCGGGTACGGTGGCTCACGCCTGTAATCCTGGCACTCTGGGAGGCTGAGGCGGGAAGATCATTTGAGCTCAGGAGTTCGAGACCGGCCTGAGCAAGAGCGAGACACCGTCTCTACTAAAAATAGAAAGAAATTGGCTGGACAACTAAAAATATATAGAAAAAATTAGCCGGGCATGGTGGCGCATGCCTATAGTCCCAGCTACTCGGGAAGCTGAGACAGAAGGATCACTTGAGCCCAGGAGTTTGAGATTGCTGTGAGCTAGGTTAACGCCACGGCACTCTAGCCCGGAGAACAGAGCGAGACTCTCTCTCAAAAAAAAAAAAAAAAAAACACAGACAACATTCATTCAGTGATCCTTGCAGCAAATATCATTTAGTATCAGTTATATGTCAGACATTCTTCTTGGCACTTGGTATAACATGGGAAGCAAAACAATCAAAATCCCTGATTCCATTGAAACTTATATCTTGGCTGGGGAGACACTGAATAAATATATAAATATATGATATTATGGCAGATATGATATAATGATTCCACCAAATTCCATTTCATTTTCTCTCCTGAAATGGAGAGAAACCTGACTACATTTTCTGGTCTCCTTTGCAGTTAGTTACGTAGGGTCATGTAACTGAACTCTAGGCAATGTAATTGTAGGAAAAGGAGATTACATCATTTCCAGACCTGCTTTAAAACACAATCCTCTATATTATCTTTCCCCATCCGCCATCCCAAAACAGAAAAGGACAAGACCCTAGTAGATGAAGGAGACATATGGAAGAAAGAGCTTAAGTCCCTGAATGACAGCATGACCCTCTAACAAGCACAAAATTATGATCTGAGTAAGAAATAAATTTCATTGTCTACGCCAGCAAAATTTGCGGTTCGTCTGGGGTTCTAAAAACATTTTAATTTCAACTTACTGGATAAGATGGCTGCATAAACATGCAGTAAGATCAGCTAACAAGACAGCAGCAAATGCCAAAACAATCTTCTTTCCTGGAGTTCACCTAGAAGCACCAACAGAGAGTCTCTTCTCAACCCAGCAACTTAAGTACCTGCTTTGAGGTTGGCAAGGGCATTTAATAGTTTTTTTACTGACTATATTACCAATCTATAAAATCATTTTCAATTTTTATGTACATCCTCTATCAAATCTGCCTTTCTCTGACATGTTAAAGCTTTAAAAAAGTATACTGATAAGCTTTCAAATGGCTGATACAAGGTCCCTCCTGAATTCCAATCATTCCCACTATTGACCAGTATGCTAAATTAGCACATCGCTTTTGATTTCTTACCCAATATGTATTTCATTTTCTTCTTTAATACATGTCTTACCTCCTCTCTTATATAACATCAATGTTTGTTACCAAAAACTGTACTTTCTATGCTTACCATATCTCATTGCCATATCTTTTCCTTTGTACCATGCTTAACCACCACTACCATCTTCCCCAAGCACCATCCCTTTAAGAGTACACTATGTTTTATGCTTCAAAAATCTTTCTCCCTGAGATCCTTACAAAAATACTATGAGGTAAAGAGAATATGTCTTATTATTCCTACTTTGTAGATAAGAAGACTGGATGTCACCTATGCCTCAAATTTTTCTGCTTTGCACTTGCTCTAACCTTTCAACTTCAATTATTTCCCTTTTTTCTTCTCTACCTCTTATCTCCAGTTTATTCCATAATGCACGCTAGTCTGCTACTGACTATTCCTCTCTGAGCTACTCCAGTCTCTGCCCCTTCTCTTTTCCTAATACTTTACCGTTTTATCTACTCCTCAGAGCCTTAGAAATGTTGAAAGTAGGATTCTCCCAGGAGACAATGAATGCAATATACTTGAGGCATTCCAGTGTCTTCAAGAAGCTCCCTAAGAAATAGGTACACTAAAGTCAAAGAAATGGAAAATTAACAATCCTACTAAGGTGAGGGAGGAGGTCTAAAACTCCATGGCATGAAATCTTCTCTTCCACTGTTATAGCCAGCTGTATCTTTTAATATAGCTGAGAGGCAGCAGGGAATACTGAAAAGAACATTGACCTGGAAATAAGAAAACTTGGGTTTATATCCCTTCTGTGCCACTTATTATGTGGTCTTAAAGAAAGTCATTCCACCTACTCGGACTTAAGCTTCTTCAACTGTAAAACAAAGAACATTGAATTAAATAATCTCTTAATAACTTTTGCCTATAAAATCGATACAGCTAAGTAAAATAGATTTGAGTAAGATGGGACTTGTGCATCCTGGCTTTATTTAATTGGTATGGTATATAAAACATATAATAAATATTTGCTCAATAACTGGGTAGAAAGATGAGCCGGATAAATAACCCATGACTCTACCAAGATCAAATAAAATGACATTAAGCATCTTGGAATCTTGGTGAATCATTCACATACTGGTTCTAACCATATATAAAAGCCAGTGTCCACTAATGTCAAGAGGTTTCATAAAGTTAAGAAATAAGGTGGAAAAGTTCTTCATATTCCCAACACCGTCCCTGTACCTGACATGCAGCAAATATCACATTGATGCCTAAAGCCACATTTTGATTCCCAAAGAACAGAGTAGAAAGATCCAGAGGATGAAACATGAGATCCGAAAGCTTGTGTCAGAATGTTCTTGTGGTCTCCTGGGAAACTCCTCCAATTCAACCAGCTAAGAATATCATTCTGTTTCCCAGAGACACTGCTCCGATATATACTAGCGAAGGTTGACAGCTGCTCTTTAAACACATATGCAAATGGTTAGGTAACCTCTGCCGAGTATTCAGCATAGTACAAACCTAAAGAAGCCTTGGATTATGGATACTTTTGTTTAGTTGATGCTGCTGCTGTTGTTTTTAAAGCTACCATTTATTTCAACATCACTGAAAAAGAGATGGCTTTGGAGTCAAGAGACCCACGTTTGAATTTTCTATTTTTACCATTTCATAATTGTGTGACCTTTAGAAAGTAACCTAAGCTCTGCTAGCCACAGTTTCTGCCAACTGTAAAATAGTAATTAATACTACCTACCCTACAGATGTTTATAAGAATTAAATGAATAATAGATGAAATGCTTAGTATAGATACTGGTAAATAGCTGTCCAATTTGGTGTTCAAGAAATACTCATACCAGGCCAGGCATGCTGGCTCACACCTTTAATGCCAGCACTTTGGGAGGCTGAGATGGGAGGATTGCTTGAGTCCAGGAGTTCAAGACCAGCCTGGGCAACATAGCAAGAACCTGCCTCTACAAAAAAAAAAAATTAGTTTTAAATTAGCCAGGCATGGTAGTGCACATCTATAGTCCTAGCTACTCAGGAGACTGAGGTGGCAGGATCTCCTGAGTCCAGGAGTTTGAGGCTGCAGTGAGCTATGACAGTGCCACTGGACTCTAGCCTGAATGACAGAGTGAGACCCTGTCTCAAAAAAAGAAAGAAAGAAAGACTCATTTTTATAATAATAGTAATTATTAAATATGATCACCATTGTCTTATTTCAAGCTGCTATAACAAATTACCATAGACTGGATAGTTTAAACAACAAACATTTATTTCTCACAGTTCTGGAAGCTAGAAATCCAAAATCAGGGTATCAGCATGGTTGGGTTCTTGGTGAGTGGCCTCTTCCTGGTTTACAGAAGGCCGTCTTCTCCCTGTGTTCTCACATGGTGGAAAGATAGCTAACTTGCCCTCTGGCCTCTTCTTATAAGGGTACCAAACCCATTCATGAGAACTCCACCCATATAGCCTAATTACCTCTTAAAGGCCACACCTCCATTTACCATCACACTGGTATTAACATATACAGGTTTCAACATATGAATTTTGAGGAGACACATTCAGTCCATTACAACCATATATAATCTATTGAATACTCGATAGAGCTAACTAAAGCAGAGAGTTTTGAAAAATACAGCTAAGTATGTATACAGCTAAATATACATCTGTATAAAGAGACAGAAAGGTATGGTGTTGGCAGATCAGAATACCAGGTAGAAGAATTGTGTTCTATATAGGGTCTGATTAGCAGTCTCAATCACTGAAAACATTGCAGAACATGAGGAAATAATTCTCAACTATTGACCTTTCAAAAAGTCATGCAGTCCTTTTTAGACTAGGTCAAAAAGTGTGAAGGAAAAGAAAGAATGCTTGCAATGTAGTTCTGGAACCTATAACAAATAATTTAATTATAAGATAACTATCATACATGAGGTAGGCATGGTAGCAGTTAGCAGACAATGATGACTTTCATTCATTAAGAAAATACATACTAAATTCCCACTAAGTGTCAGCCATTCTGATGGATGCTAAAGATAAAATAGTAATAGACATTTTTCCTGCCCACAAAGATTTTATAGTTTCAATGTGAGAGACATACAGGTAATTTTATTTGATCTCTTGCCTCAAAATATTCTCTTCCCTTAATCCTATTTTTCCATTAGCCTCTTATAACAGACAGCCCTTTCAGTCCTTTCCTGAATCTTCCTTCTGTTCCTCCTCCTCTATTCAGTCTTTAAACATTTGAGTTCTTCAGACACTATTTTCTTCTTCCATAAACTCTCTCAAGATTACTCTGGATTATGACTAACCACAGGTATAATCCACCTACAGATAAGCAAAAGTCAACAAAGCTCTGGTAATTAATTGTAATTGACTATAGGCAAGATTCAGCAATAGCCTCAGCAAAAAGAATCATAGAAAATCATGGTACACAACATATGAAGCAGGAATATGAATTAAAGACTATTAAATTTCAAATGTCTCACCACAAAAAATGATGAGTAAGTGAAGTGATGGCTATATTAGCTTGATTTAACCATTCCACATTGTTTACATATACCAAAACATCACATTGTGCCCCATAAATGTATATAATTATGCACTCTCAATTACAAACATTAATAATTATTAAATGTGCATGTAAAAAAAGAGTATTAAGGAACAAGTAGATCCAAGCAGGCCTGAACACAGAAAAGCTCAGGACCATAAACTGCTCAGTGCCCTTTATTCCTCAAGTTTGTAAACACTTGGAACTGAAATAGGAAAAAAGTAATATTTTTGAGTGCTTAATATGTGCCAGCCATTGTGTAAAAGCTTGAATTCTACCAAGTAAGCTACCAGAGGCTATGTTTATGCCACATTAGGTATAAGACGAGCATGGCTGCAATATTCCAAGTTAGCAACAGAGACACTAAAGAGATGATGAAATAAGCAGCTGTGGGGTTGGCCTTCAGAGAATTAGATTTCAAGAGCGACAAAGAGAGACAACAATGGCTATAAGAAATTTTCTCCGCTAAATAAAATATGAGTTTTACAAACAAATATTCTTCAATTTTGAAAAAGAAAGTTTAACTGAACTAATTGTGATAATTGGACAAAAAAAATTTATTTTCAGGCAAAGCATGATAACATCACAACTTCATGATATAACATTATAATTTTTCTTAAAATATATATAGTTTATATAGGAATCATCTTTGCTTCATAAATGTTTCACTAATCTTCTTAGGAACAAAGTTGTCTTTTGTTTAACATCTAATGCAATTTAGCCTCAGTGAGATCCTTTGGGACCTTGACATGGGTAGATTAAACTGTAGGGAGATTATAAGATTTCATCACTAGCCTTGTAATCTCTGCCCTGGGATGAAGATGAAAAGCCCTTTCCCTGAAAAAATCACATGATTATCCTCATGGTAGCCTGGCTTGAGTCACAAGCAAAACCCTCCTGTGTTCATACACGACATGAAGCAAGCCAAACCATGTCTTTGGTCCTGGATGTTTCAGACCTTGGTCCTGGGTAGATCAGACTAGAAAGAAAGTCAACAGTAGCAGAAAGCTGATAACAGAACAGATAATACCTACATATTTGGGGGCACTAAATTTTATTGGAAATTTAAAAAAGTATAAAGCCCTTCTTATTTGTCTGTATCTCTTGGCTATTCACTGTGATTAAGAGAATAAAAATATAGTCTGGCCAAATTATAGGAGGTGTTCCTAATTTTAAGAGATCCTAAAATTAGGCCACAGTCAGATATCTTTGGGGTTAGGGGACACATTACACTACGTAAGAATTATTAATATGTCTTACAATTGAGTATAACGTCAAAAAGAAATTCAGTATAGATGAAGAACTGGAGATATTTAAAATAAAAACAGATTTATAACATCACTTACTTCTTGGGCCTTAAGAGAATATAGGCTTTAAAACAGCCTCACACCCAAATTCCAACTCTCTCCCTTAGTATGAGTATGACTTTGAGCCTGCTTTCAGAGTCCTACCTCACAGGATTTTATGAGAGTTAAATAAGATAATGCATATAAAGTATTAGGCAGAGTATGTAGCTATTGTTGCTATTAGTAATTCAAACCTTGACAGGATTTACTCATTTTAAGATAAGGAGAACCTCTACAGGGAAAACTATGAAACGTTGAGGAAGGAAATAGCAGAGGACGTAAACAGGTGGAAAACCATACCATGCTCGTGGGTCGGCAGATCAACATTGTTAAGATGTCTATACTACCCAAAGTGATGTACAGATTCAATGCAATCCCCATGAAAATACCAACATCATTCCTTACAGATGTAGAAAAATTAATTCTACGCTTCGTATGGAACCAGAGAAGAACCCGCATAGCAAAAACAATTCTAGGCAATAAAAACAAAATGGGAGGTATCAACTTATCAGACTTCAAACTTTATTATAAGGCTGTAGTAATCAAAACAGCTTGGTACTGGCACAAAAATAGAGCCATTGACCAGTGGAACAGAACTGAGAACCCAGATGTAAAACCATCCTCATATAGCCACCTAATCTTTGACAAAGCAGACAAAAACATACACTGGGGAAAAGAATCCTATTCAATAAATGGTGCTGGGAAAACTGGATAGCCATATGTAGAAGACTGAACCAGGATCCACA